>VFSX01000208.1:37500-45000 GCA_016618255.1 Chlamydomonas sp. UWO 241 | reverse complement strand
GCGTGCCTGCGGTAATGGCGATGTCATGCCAGAGGTCTGCATGCTCGGCATGCTCGGCATGCTCGGCATGCTCGGCATGCTCGGCATGCTCGGCATGCTCGGCACCACTCATCACGCTCACGCTCGCACACCCACACACATACACATACACATATGCACGCACGTGTCTGCCCTTGCGTTATTTCCTCTCCTCCCCCCACACACACGCACACCTAATTTTTTTTTGGATACGCACACACAGCCGTGACTGACACAGCCGCAATGATGCTTGTGCATGCATGCACGCACGCACACACACGCACACACGCGCACACGCACATACGCGCGTGCATGCGCAGGTCATGCTCCGAATCAGCCACCTGCCAAAGAGCGTCGCATGGTACCAGGACGTTCAAGGCTGTCACACACACACACACACACACACACACACACACACACACACACACACGCGCGTACACACAAACACACACACACACGTTCACACACACACACACACGCACGCTGAAACACACACACACGCAGACACACACACACACACATGCACACAGGTCATGCTCCGAACCAGCGACCTGGCAAAGAGCGTTGCATGGTACAAGGACGTGCATGGCTGTCACACACACACACACACACACGCGTGCACACACACACACACACACACACACACACACGCATGCACACAAACACACACACACACGTGCACACACACACACACGCACGCAGACACACACGCACACACACACACGCAGACACACACACACACACATGCACACAGGTCATGCTCCGAACCAGCGACCTGGCAAAGAGCGTTGCATGGTACAAGGACGTGCATGGCTGTCACACACACACACGCGTGCACACACACACACACGCACACACACACACACACACAGACGCATGCACACACACACACGCTCGCAGACACACACGCACACACACACGCAGACACACACACACATGCACGCAGGTCATGCTCCAAACCAGCGACCTGGCAAAGAGCGTTGCATGGTACAAGGACGTGCATGGCTGTCACACACACACACGCGTGCACACACACACACACATGCACACACACACACACACACACGCATGCACACAAACACACACACACACACACGTGCACACACACACACGCACGCAGACACACAGGGCATGCTCCGAACCAGCGACCTGGCAAAGAGCGTTGCATGGTACAAGGACGTGCATGGCTGTCACACACACACACACGCGTGCACACACACACACACACACACACACACACACACACACACGCGTGCACACACACACACACACGTGCACACACACACACACGCACGCAGACACACATGCACACACACACACGCACACACACACACACACATGCACACAGGTCATGCTCCGAACCAGCGACCTGGCAAAGAGCGTCGCATGGTACAAGGACGTGCATGGCTGTCACACACACACACACGCGTGCACACACACACACACACACACACGCACGCAGACACACACACACACACACACACACATGCACACAGGTCATGCTCCGAATCAGCGACCTGCCAAAGAGTGTCGCATGGTACAAGGACGTGCTGGGGATGGGCCTCGTGCGCGAGCGCGCCAACGCCCAGTACAAATACTCGCTGGGCTTCATGGTGGGAAGAGGGGTGGTGTGTGTGTGTGTGTGCGTGTGTGTGTGTGTAAGTTGTTATATAGGCATTATAGGCATTATAGGCATTATTATAGGCATTCTTTTTTATTCAAGGCATTGCCGGTGCATGCGGACGGCCTCCTGTAACGCTTGGTTGATTGTGTGTGTGTGTGTGTGTGTGTATAGATAGAGGTAGAGGGTGAGGGTGAGGGAGGGTGGTGTGTGTGGGCACAAGGGGTGTGTGTGTGAGGGGAAAGGGCATCAGGGAGATAGAGGTATGGGCCTGGTGCGCGAGCGCGACAACGCCCAGTACAAATACTCTCTGGGCTTCATGGTGGGAGGAGGCGGGGTGTTGTGTGTGGGGGAGCGGGGGGGGTGGGTGAAGAGCAGGGAGGAGGGGGGTTGGGGGGGGGCTCTAGCCGTGTGGGTCTATATCCATGTGGCTTTGAGGGGGGGGGGGGTCTGGCAGTGCGGTGAGGCGTGGCTGCTTCAAAAGAGGCAGGGGTGGCGCCCAACAGGCAGCGTATTGGACGTTTAGCTTGGCGCGTAGCAGCGCCCAGGCGCTGCCAGCAGGGGTGGCTGGCAAGAGATCGAGGTGGACCCCCCACTCGTCACCCACGCACAGGGGTAGTGGCCAGAGGATTCCAACTCTGTCGCGTGGTCACCTACAAGAGAGAGTAGTGTTACACATCCACTGCCGGCGGTCACAATCAGTTCCAAAGTTCCAGCGGGACAATCAGGCACACGGCCCACCAAAAGGTCAAGCTACAAAAGTGGCCCACAGTAGCGCCACCCACACTAGGTGGTGGGCGCCAAGCAAGCAGCACCGCAAGTCAGGCACCACACTCAGCCCTAAAGCAGCCGGAGGCAGACCCCAGGTATAACCAGCTGTAAAGCCAGGACCATGAAGGGACCAAGAAGGCCCCCCCCCAACCACCCGGCAGCCCCCCCCCCCCTCCCCGGCACCATACTTGCCGCCCCCACTCACCCACTCATCCACACATAGGGGTGCAAGACAGAGGCGGAAGCAGCTATCGCGCACACACCACACGACGACCCGCACACCGGGTCTTTATGCGCCATCAGAGGCGTCTGACCGGCTGTAAACCCCACTCAGGGGCACATGCCAGAGGAAACAGCAGCTAGGGAGCCCAAACCACACGCCCGCCAGCACACCGGGTCTTATACGCGTCGGACTAGGAGCCGGACTACGCGTCGGACTAGGAGCTCCTACCTCGACCGACTGTGAAACCCACTCACCACCACACGCAGGGCTATGGGCCAGAGCAGGCAGCATCTGGAGAACACACAGCACACAACCACCCGCACACCGGGTCTGATGCGCCATCAAATCCGTCTGACATACTGTCACAAAACCCACTCACCACCACACGCAGGGCTACGGGCCCGAGGATTCCAACGCGGTCATCGAGCTCACGTACAACTACCCGTCCGACCCCCCGGCGGCGGCCTACACAAGGGGCAACGCGTACTCGCACGTCACGCTGGCGACGGGCGACGCGAAGAAGGTGGGGTGGGTCTAGAGAGTAAAACCTCGAGGGTTTCGACCCTGTCAAGTTTAGGCCATCCCCACCCAACCTGGGCCCAAGATGTGTTACACCTCGAGGGTTTCGACCCTGTCAAGGTCAGCTGAGGGGTAAGGGTTGAACCTCACGGGTCGAAACTACCCGGCAAGACCCCCGGCCCACACAAGGGGCAAAGCAAACTCGCACGTGACGCTGGCGACGGGCGATGCGAAGAAGGTGCGTCTAGGTTTGTGGTGTCCAGGGGTTTGGGGTTTGGGTTGGGGTTTGGGGTTCGGGGTTTGGGGTTTGGGTTTGGGGTTGGGGTTGGGGTTGGGGGTTGGGGTTGAAACTGAAGGGTTGGGGTGTCCAGGGGTTTGGGGTTGGGTTTGGGGTTTGGGGTTGGGGTTTGGGGTTTGGGGTTGAAACTGAAGGGTTAAACCCTGCCCGGCGGCGGCCGACACAAGGGGCAACTTGTACTCGCAAGCGACACTGGCGACGAGCGACGCAAAGAAGGTGAGTCGCTGCCGGTATTTATCCCTGAGTCATCCTGCACCAGCGGTGTGACTGGCCAGGTTCGGCCCGGTACGAAACGGTTTGCGCCCACACCGCAAGTGCGGCGCACCTGTCACAAGCTGTCACAAGCGACACACACACACACATATATATAAACGTCTCCCACTGCACATGATGGAGACCGTAGGCGCAACTGAGCAGCCCCAGGGTCGACAACCAGCCTGTAACCCTCTCCCTCCCCCTTAAACACACACGCGCGCGCTAAAGCATCAACGCGTGTGCAAAAACACACACGCGCGCAAAAACACGCCTCGCCCAGCACCCCAGGGCCAACAGTTCCCAGCCCCCTGTAATGCAATTCACACACACATTCACGTGCTCGCGCAGACGGCCGAGGCAATCAGGGCCGCTGGCGGTGTCGTGCTGGAGGAGACAGCCAGCTCGGTCACGACGGAGGACCCAGACGGCTGGCGCTTTGTGTTTGTCGAGGAGAAGCAGTAGGCGCGTGAGTAGGCGCGTTGTTTAAATTGACTTAAACTCCGCTTGGAGGCTAGCTACATGTGTGGACTAGGTGTTGTGGTGGAGCTGTCCTAGGCTAGGTGTTCATCGAGGTGTTGCGCAACAGCGCTGAATAATCGCGAGGTTTTTTTGCGCCCCGTACCTCTCGGCGGCGTTGTAACACTGCAAACTTGAAAGAAATAATGTGGGGCAATATAACAAACGATGTCGGATCAAGCGCGCCACAGCAGCAGCAACAGCAGCTGTCACAACCGCTTGAGCAGCTGCGCCTGGTGCACAACCGCTTGGTCACCAGGTGCTTGGCTTGGCCACGCAACATTGCAAATGAGATCGCAGGCGCAGCAGCTGTGGCTGGCATTGCCCAGCCTGTTGACCGCGCCAGTCACAGCAGCTGCGCATGCGTTCCTCACAACCGCTTGAGGCTCTTCTTGGCGGCCAGCTGCTTGGCCGCGCCTGCCGACGGCTTGGCGCCGCCTGCCGCCGACGACTCGCCCTTCGGCCTCTTCAGCGGCGACGTCGAGCTCTCTGGCTTGTCGCCCGAGCCGCTGCGCGCGCGTGGTGAGGAGCTTCACAGTCGGCACGCGACAGGGCAGAGCACGGCAGAGCGCAGCAGCAGAGCAGAGCGCAGCAGCAGAGCACAGCAGCGGCGCGGCAGCACAGTATGACAGTGCACAGCGGGGCGAAGCACACCAGCAGCGCGCCAGCAAACGACGCGGCAGCGCACACCGGGAGCGCAAAAAAGCAGCGGCAAAGCACGCCAGCAGCGCAAATACAGGCAGCACGGGTGAGGCAAAGCCCAGCAGCAGTGCGGCAGCACACAGAAGCGGAAGAGCACACCAGCAGAGCACACCAGCAGCGCGGCGCAACACGCCAGCAGCGCACAGACAGGCAACACGCTCGCGCACCTGCTGCCCGCTTGCGGTCGGCAGCGTGCTGCGCTTCTGAAGCAATGCAAAGCACACAAGCAGCAGCGGCAGAGCATGTCAGCAGCGCGCAGACAGGCAACACGCACACGCACCTGCTGCCCGCTCGCGGTCGCGTGCGACGTGCTGCGCTTCTGGGTCGGGGCAAAGCACAGCAGCAGTGCGGCAGCATGCACAGCAGCTGCAGAACACAGCAGCAGAGCAGCTGCAGAGCACGCCAGCAGCGCACAGACAGGCAACACGCACGCGCACCTGCTGCGCGCTTGTGGTCAGCGGCGTGCTGCGCTTCTGAAGCAATGCAAAGCACACAAGCAGCAGCGGCAGAGCATGTCAGCAGCGCGCAGACAGGCAACACGCACACGCACCTGCTGCCCGCTCGCGGTCGCGTGCGACGTGCTGCGCTTCTGGGTCGGGGCAAAGCACACCAGCAGTGCGGCAGCATGCAGCAGCTGCAAAGCACACCAGCAGCGCACAGACAGGCAACACGCACGCGCACCTGCCGCCCGCTCGTGGTCAGCGGCGTACTGCGCTTCTGAAGCTATGCAAAGCACACAAGCAGCAGTGGCAGAGCACGCCAGCAGCGCACAGACAGGCAACACGCACGCGCACCTGCTGCCCGCCGCATTTGCTCCGCTCGCCGTCAGTGGCGTGCTGCGCTTCTGGGGCGTGGCGTGGATCGACGTCATGAGGCGCGCGTGCTTGAAGTACTCCTGCATGATGATGATGGGTTGTACAGTCGTGTGTGATGAGCAAACACAGTGCCAGACTTGCAACACCCATGTGTGTGTGTGTGTTGGAGGGGGGGGGGGCAGGCCCTGGGCCCGGTCGTTTGGGCTGGCCACCCAACACGCAGCGTGTTTGACGCTGCTCGGCGTAAAGCGCCCAAGGGCTCTGCCAACGGGGTGGCTGGCTACTGGTGGTGGGGGGTTCTAGTGGGTCGGGGCGTAGGTGCTCCCCTGCTGCACAGCCTTGTTTAGAGTTGAGGTTACGGGTTTCTGGGTTGATGTGAGTGGTCGATTTTACAGTCCGTCAGACGCCTTTGATGGCGCATTAGGCCCTAGGAAAGAGGCCCGCAGCTGTCAAAATTTGACCCCCAGCATGCCATCCGCCATGATTGATGATGATTGTTGTGCACGCGGTGCGCGTCTCAGAGTAGGCGACAAGGAGGTCGGCCATCTCGTGCCAGAACCTGGGGTCTCTTGGCCTGGCCGAGGGTTCATAAACTCCCGCATCCACACATCGGCCTCCTCCGAGGGTTGAGGTGAGTGTGAAGTTAAGGAGAGCACACACAGTACTCACAGCGTACTGCTTTAGCAGCAGCTTGCCGGCTCGATCGACGTCACTTGGGGATTCGGGTTCTTTCCGGAACAATGTAATCGGCAAAGGTAAGGGCACGGGCAAGAGCACTCATCGCCGCGTACTGCTCCAGCAGCAGCTTGTCAGCCTCCTCGTTGAGCGCCGACTCGGGGAACGGCTCGATGAGCAGGCACCTATTATCTGAACTATTCAAGGCAAGGCAAGGTAAGGCAAAGGAGAACACACACAGCACTCACCGCGTACTGCTCCAGCAGCAGCTTGCCCGCCTCCTCGTTGAGCGCCGACTCGGGGAACGGCTCGATGAGCAGGCAGCGCACGACCATGAGCACCTGCCATGTTCCGTGGATGCGGATTATTATAAGTACGTGTGTGTGTGGGTATAATATGGGTGGATATGAGAGGACGCAGGCAGGCAGGCAGACAGAGCAGAAAGGCAGGTCTAGCAGGTACAGCAGGTGCAGCAGAGCAGGCAGCGCACGACCAAAAGCACCTGCCGGGTGCGCATGCCCATGTTCCGTGGATATGCATTACTAGTGTTGGGACTGGTCATAAAGCGCTTATATAATAGAAGTATATGGCAGGCTGGCAGGCAGGCAGACAGACACAGCAAAAACAGCGGGCACAGCAGGTACAGCAAGAACAGGCAGCGCACGACCATGGGCACCTGGCGGATGCGCGCGCCCATACACACAGAGCATACGTATGAAAAGACAACGCACCGCAGGGAGAGCAGAGCAGGCAGAGCAGGCGCAGCAGGCACAGCAGATCAGGCAGCGCACAACCATGTTCCGTGGATGCGCATTATTATCGGTTGAGGCGGGTGGTATAATGGATGGGTAAGTGATTATAGTGGGGGATATATGGCAGGCAGACAGAGCAGACAGACAGGCCTAGCACGCATAGCAGGCACAGCAGCAGGAAGCGCACGACCATGAGCACCTGCCGGATGCCCGTCTCGGCCGTCCAGTCCTTCTTGAGCACGTTGACGCAGATCTCGCCCGCAGTGGAGATGTTGGGGTGGAAGATTTTGGTGAGGAATGTGCCCTTGGGCGGCGCGGACGGGTAGTCTGACGGC
>VFSX01000208.1:0-32500 GCA_016618255.1 Chlamydomonas sp. UWO 241 | reverse complement strand
CTCTTCTGGTCGTCGACGCGGGGCAGGGAATCCAGGCTCCACACACACACACACACACACACACATACATGCACACACACACACACGCACACACACACACACACGCACTCACCCCCCCCCACCCCCCACACATATACGCAGCTACGAGGTCTCCCGCTCGCTTGCCGCGTGCCAGGGCGCTCTGCTGGTTGTCGACGCGGGGCAGGGAATCCAGGCACAGACTGTCGCAAACTTCCACTCCGCGCGCGAGCAGGGCCTCGAGATGCTCCCGGTGATCAACAAAATTGACCTGCCGGTGCGTGTGTGCGGTCGGTCTTTCAGTTCAATGGGATTGTGTGTGTGTGTGTGTGCGTGTGTGTGTGTGTGTGTGTGTGTGCATGTCCAGCTTCCCTCCAGATTCCATTCCGCGCGTGAGCAGGGGCTCGAGATGCTCCCGGTGATCAACAAAATCGACCTGTCGGTGCGTGTCTGCGTGCGTGTGTGGCCTCGCTGCCTCTGTCACACTCTGCCCCTTCACACACACACACCTTCCACTCGTTCCATTCCAGATGGCTACATACGTAACGCGATATCGTTCCAGAGGTCTGCATAAGAGCACACACACACACGCACACACGCATGCATGCACACACATGCACACACATGCACACACACACACACACACATGCAGGCTGCGCGGCCGCAGCACGTGGCAGCCAACGTCGAAGAAGTGCTCGGCCTGGCTGCATCAGGCGCGCTGTTCACGTCCGCCAAGACGGGCGTCGGCATGGCGTCGCTGCTGCCCGCAATCGTGGACAGGTGTGTGTTTGTGTGGGGGGGGGCATGTGTGTGTGTGTGTGTGTCTGTATCTGTGTGTGCGCGTTGTTCACGTCTGCCAAGACGGGCGTCGGCATGGCGTCGCTGCTGCCGGCAATCGTGGACAGGTCTGCCGCGCCGCGCATGCTGCTCTTCGACCCTGCACCCCCAACGCCTGTTCCTGCTCTTTGAAACTGCACCCCAATGCCTGTGTCTGCTCTTTGATCCTGCCGCAGGGTGCCCCACCCTCTCGCGGCGACCTCGCCGCCCCGCTGCGCATGCTGCTCTTCGACCCTGGACCCCCAACGCATGTGCCTGCTCTGTGTCCCTGCACCCCGATGCCTGCATTTCTCCCGCAGGGTGCCCCACCCTCTCGCCGAGACCTGGCCTCCCCGCCGCGCATGCTGCTCTACCGACCCTGCACACTAACGCCCATGCCTGTGCCTGCCCAGGTGCCTCACCCGCGCGGCAACCCGGCCGCCCCGCTGCGCATGCTGCTCTTCGACCCTGGACCCCCCACGCATGTGCTTGCTCCGTCTCCCTGCACCCCGATGCCTGCATTGCTCCCGCAGGGTGCCTCACCTTGGCGGCAACCTGTCCTCCCCGCTGCGCATGCTGCTCTTCGACCCCGCACACCCAACGCATGTGCCTGCTCTGTGTCCCTGCACCCCGATGCCTGCATCGCTCCTGCAGGGTGCCCCATCCTCTTGCTGAGACCTGGCCTCCCCGCTGCGCATGCTGCTCTTCGACCTTCGACTGCACCTCCAATGCCATCTGCCTCATCTTTGACCCTGCACTTCGAAACCTGCATCGCACCCCACAGGGTTTACCCGGCCGCCCCTTCGCGCATGCTGGCCCAGATCCAATGGCAAGAACCTCAACCCCAACGCCTGTGTCTGCTCTGATGACTGCCCACAGGGTGCTTCATCCTCTCGCGGCGACCCGGCCGCCCCGCTGCTCTTCCGACCCTGCACACTAACGCCCATGCCTGTGACTGCCCAGGGTGCCTCATCCTCTCCACCCATCCACCCATCTGCACGGCTGTGCATACTGCTCTTTCACGCCGTGCCCCCGCAATGCCTGGTGCCTGCTCTGATGATTTCCCACAGGCTGCCTGCTCTTCCAGCCTGCACCCCCAACGCCTGTGTCTGCTCTGATGACTGCCCACAGGGTGCCCCACCCCCGCGGCGACCCGGCTGCCCCGCTGCGCATGCTGCTCTTTGATGCCGTGCACGACGAGTACCGCGGCGCGGTGTGCCTCGTCGCGGTCGTTGACGGGTTGGTGGCAAAGGTGGGGTTAGGGTTAAGGTTTCAGGGTTGTGTTCAGATCTGATCTAGGGAAATCTAGGGTTGTTTTCAGATCTGATCTGTGTTCAGATCTGATCTAGGGAAATCTAGGGGTTGTGTTCAGATCTGATCTAGGGAAATCTAGGGTGAGTGCGACCCCTGCGACTCATAGGTTCGGACAGGTGACGAGAAGCCCCCAACTTTTAGTGGCCTTCCCCGCAGCGTACGATAGTGAAACCTCGAAGGTGTCTACTGAACATTATTTCCGAGCTGCTGACGACGGGGCTAGATCTTACGCTGCGGGGAAGGCCGACTTCCAGAGGCGCCCGTTTTAGGGTTTACGCCCCTCTGGCGACGTCCAGGCCGCTCCTCGACACCCCTCCGTCAAGAACTTACGACCTAGAATGTATACCTCGAGGTGGGAAGCGTCGGCGGGGGCGGGGGTGCGTCCCAGGGGGCGCAGTTTGATCGTACAATTGGGTCCGAAATCAGGTGCCCCCAAACCATAAAAAAAACGCGATCTGCGCCACGTCGTCATCCTCTCCTACCCCCGCGCCAAGGGAATCGCGAATGCACATGTTTGTCCCAGCTCATGACACTCAGTTTTGGGACACTAGAGCGACGCCATTTCTAGTGGGGCACAGTGGGGCCGAGGGAGTTCGGGTCGCCCAAATCCGCCTGTCGTCGCCATCCGCACATGCATTCGACCTAGTTATATATCACGAGACTCTTCTGAGTCCGCGCGGCGTGCCGGGGCGCCCTGCGTGAGGTGTTCTGTGTGGGGCCTTGCATGGCACAGTCGAACACCACCCTCATGGCCGCCTGGCGCAGCTCGGAGCCGTGCTCCGCCCCATATGGACGCTACATAGCATGAACATCAGGTCTGCCGCATCTGGGTACATGCGGCGGGCCTCCATGCGGCGATGCTGCGGCGATGCAGGTGGCCAGTTTTTAGCACACCCTCTCGCGCCCTGTGCCACCCAGGCAGCCTCCCCTCCCGCCCCAGTGCCTGCACACAGCTACCAGACACATATGGCCGCGCTTTGTGACGCGCGGCGACAGCGGGCGGTTCCTGTGGGCTGCGCCAGGGTTATGCGAAGCCTCCCAACCACACACTTTCCAGTCCCCACTCGCCCCCGCTGCACGCACAGCGTCGCCGCTACGCTCAAAATAACGGTAGACTCATAAGGAGCGCGTATGGTGCGTTTTTTCTCGTCACCTAGGGCCTCAGTGTCCGAACTCTGGAGTCACAGAGGTCTCGGGTCAGTTTAGGGTTGAGGGAAATCTAGGGCCAGTTTAGGGTTTCAAGCGGTGTGCCTGATGAATGCGCGTGCCTGATGATGTGCTGCTGCTGCTGCTGATGATGAGGATGATGAGGGTGGATGCAACAGTCGTGTGTGACGCACCTGCGCCTCGTCGCGGTCGGTGGCAAAGGTGGGATTTACGGTTGGGGTTTACGGTGGGGCTAACGACCGAGCGGCGACGTGTTCCGAGGTGCGCGAGTGTCGCCTGCTGACTCAAGATCCATCAACCTCCCAAATATCCGAAACTACCGGGCGTTGAGACCGGTCGCGGCGTTGAGCGACGTGTGCCAAGAACACAAGAACAAGCGCTCGGTCCTCTGACCACCCAGCAGTGATTTTCTTGTCGGAATTTTCACTAATTTTCTGGGGCCATTCGACTGAAAAAACAGCTCCATGGCTCCGGCTCCAAAATCCGGGAGAGAAACCACTGCCACCCAGTGGTGTCATTCAGGAAACCAACAATTTCCTGTTTTCCCCTGCAACATGTGAGGGAACATGCCGGATGGCCCCTGCAGGAGGTGTTATTTCGCGCAAATGTGTGAAAATCATCGACATGGCAAACACACTTCACACTTTTTGGAGCGAAAGTCCTGCGATTCGCCCCCGCAATTTCCTCCCAAGTTTCCCGGTTTGCCCCCGCAGCGGGGTCTGCGGGATCTGCGGGGGCGCAAATGACACCACTGCTGCCACCCACCCACCCACTAACACAGGGCGACAATATCGTGCCTCTGCATCAAGCGGCGACCTGCGGGCTGCTGGCGCCAAACACGTGGACACTTACTTCCACGCAACCCTCCTAAACCCGAAACTTCAGGGCGACAAGGTCGTGGCTGCGTCGAGCGGCGACGTGTACGAGGTGCAGGAGTGCGGGCTGCTGGCGCCTGAGCAGACGCCGACGCCGGCGCTGCTGTGCGGGCAGGTGATATTGCTGGTGGTTTTCTATTGAACCGCTGGTAGATAGAAATTTGGAGTTTCTGTCGAATGAGACTTTCCAAGTGTGAAGTGAGATTTACAGAAGCCTCTTATGGTGCTAGCACCCCAAGTTTCCTATCCCTCTTCTTGGGTCGCTAGCACCGCTCTTTTTCTCAGTCAGTTTGCGGCTTCACGTTCCTTTGGCAGCCTGGAAACCACCCACCAACCCTGCTGAAAGGTGGTCTACATTGTGTTTTTCGAGGAGTTGGACTTCTACGTTCTGTTTTTCAGAGTTGGAGAGTTGAGGAGAGAGGTGCTTAGCTGCAGAGTCCGACCGCTCGACATTGGTCGTGGATGGTGACTGCCATGCCTTACGGCGGGTCACCATCTGCGGCCGGTGGAGGTCTGGCTCAGCCCCGAGCCGTGACCTCCGTGGTCACGCGTGACTGTTATCAAACGAACACTACTGAAAGTCTGAGACAGAAAATGTCTTTCACTGAGGGATGCTTTGCTGCTGCTGTGCCTGCTGCTGTGCCTGCTGTTGTGCCTGCTGCTGTGCCTACTGCGATGCCTGCTGCGGTGCCTGCTGCGGTGCCTGCTGCTGTGCCTGCTGCTGTGCCTGCTGTGGTGCCTGCTGCGATGCCTGCTGCGGTGCCTGCTGCGGTGCCTGCTGCGGTGCCTGCTGCGGTGCCTGCTGCAATGCCTGCTGCGATGCCTGCTGCGATGCCTGCTGCGGTGCCTGCTGCGGTGCCTGCTGCGGTGCCTGCTGCCATGCCTGCTGCGATGCCTGCTGCGGTGCCTGCTGCGGTGCCTGCTGCGATGCCTGCTGCGATGCCTGTTGTGGTGCCTGCTGCTGTGCCTGCTGCGGTGCCTGCTGCTGTGTGCCCACGGCAGACAAGGCATTCACCATCAATACCCGATTTCACCCAATGGATTGTTCTTCCCTAAGCGCCGTTGCTATGCTGCTGCTGCTGTGCTGCTGCTGTGCTGTGCTGCTTCTATGATATGCTGTGCTGTGCTGTGCTGCTGCTGCTGCAGTGCTGCTGTGCTGCTGCTGCTGTGCTTTGCTTTGCTGTGCTATGCTCTGCTATGCTGTGCGGCCGGGTCGGTGTAACCTTTTGTACATTCTTGTGAGCGCGATTGGGATTGTGGAGCCAGCAACCTCTGATATGATGTGACCACTTGGAGCCCTTTGCATGCAGGCTAGCTGAACTGTAGCATACGTCACACTTGTATATGCTGTATGTACTAACTATGAGGCAAATGTAACAACCAGTTCCGTTTGCCCTGTTGTACCATTGGTTTCGGTGCCTTAATCCCTTGAGCCTTCAACGAGGCTCTGTTGTGAGGCCAGGCCAGCTTAACCCGTGGCCCCTTGATGTGCACGCTTAACCATAAATCCTCTTGCTGCTGCTGCCAATGATGAGAACACTGCTTCCGGCCCTTCTTGCTGCTGCGGCTGCAGCTGCTGTTGCTTCATGCCCCTTTATGCCGCTGCTGCTGCTGCTGCTGTTTCAGGTCGGCTACATCATCCCTGGCATCCGGAGCCTGAAGAGCGTGCGCGTGGGCGACACGATGTACAGGCATAAGGCGCCGGTGCGAGGGGGGGAAGGGATCACTTTGCGAGGAGGGGGGGGTGCACGATGCACCGGCACAAGGCGCCGGTGCGAGGGGCGGGGAAGGGATCACTTAAAGGAGACGGGGGGGGGGGGAGGGGGGGGGCATGACGTACCGGCACAAGGCGCCGGTGCGAGGGGGGAAAGGGATCACCTCAAGGGGAGGGGGGGTGTCACGCATGCACGCGCCCACGCACGCACACACGCACACTTGCAGGTGCAAGCACTGCCCGGGTTCCGCACCGCAAAGGCCATGGTGTTTGCGGGTGTGCACCCAGCAGACGCACACTCTTCAACACACACACACACACACACACACGCACGCACGCACGCACGCACGCATACGTGCAGGTGCAAGCGCTGCCCGGGTTCCGCCCCGCCAAGGCCATGGTGTTTGCGGGCGTGCACCCAGCAGACGGCGACTCATTCGAGGGTTTGGTTTCGGCGATCGACAAGCTCACTCTGAATGATGCGAGCTTGATAGGTGAGTGTGTGTTTTCTCGCACATGTGTATGTGGGGGGGGGGGGGGGCGACGACAAGCTCACTCCGATGATGCGAGCTTGACAGGTGAGTGTGTGTTTTCACGCGCACATGTGTGTGTGGGGGGGGGGGGGGGGGGCGATCGACAAGCTCACTCTGAATGCTGCAAGCTTGACAGGCGCGTTGGTGTGTGTGTGTGTGTATGCGTGCGTGTGCGGGGGGGGGGGGGTACAATCCGTTGGACGCCTGTGATGCGTACACCCTTCACGCGTATGATGACAACTTCCAGGTTATATGCATGCATCAAACGAGTAGAACGTGGACAGGAAGTTTCTCAGGGTGCATTTCGAGCAAGTGTGAGGGGTGTGAGGGTATTCACCATGTAGAGGTGCGTCCGACGCGCATGTGTGTGGCGCTGAATGCTGCGAGCTTGACAGGTCTGTGTATGTGGATGGGGAGGCATGGGCCTTGTAATTGCTTGTTTGTTGCTGTGGGTGGGGTGGGGGGGTTCTAGGGTGCGCACACACTGGTCCAACACGCCAACATCGGCATCCGACGGACTGTAAAGTCGACCAAGCACACACGCACACACGCACACGCACACACACACACACACACACACATCTGCCCACCACCACCACCACCGCCACCCTACCCTCACACACACACACACGTGCCCCCTCCCTCCCCCCCCCACACACACATCTGCCCCTCCCCCCCCACACACACAAATCTGCCCCCCCCCGCCCTCACACACACACACACCGGCCCCCCCGCGCCCCACTCACACCCACACGCGCACACACGCACACACACACGCACACACATACACACACACACACACTCATACATACACATGCCCCCCCACCCACCCACCCCACCCTCACACACACACACACACACACACGCACACAGTGCGCAAGGAGACGAGCGAGGCGCTGGGCCCGGGCTTCCGGGTGGGGTTCCTCGGAATGCTGCACATGGTGCGTGGGGGTGAGGGGTCGATTTTACAGTCTGGCAGGCACCTATGTTGGCGTATGAGACGTGTGTGTGTGTGTGTGTGTGTGTACGTGTGTGTGTGTGCGTGTGTGTGTGTGCGTGTGTGTGTGTGTGTGCGTGTGTGTATGCATGCAAGCTTGCGTGTGAGGGGGAGAGGGGGGCTGCGTCCGGTGAGGTTCCTTGGAATGCTGCACATGGGGAGGGGGGAGAGGGGGGTGGGCTCGATTTTCCAGTCTTTGGACGCCTGTATTGGCGGTGTTGGACCTGTGCATCCAGCAATCGCAGGCAGGAGTATGGCGTGACCGTCGTCTCGACCGCAGACACACACACACACACACGCACACACACACACAGACAGAGAAACACACAGACACAGAGAGAGACAGAGACACACACGCACACACACACACATACACACACATACACACACCGCACACACCACCTTCACCACCCGTAGGAGGTGTTCATCCAGCGCCTCGAACAGGAGTATGGCGCGACCATTGTAAAGACCACACCCACAAAGATATAGACACAGACACAGACACACAAAGAGACAGAAACGCACGCACACACACACACACACCATCATCATCATAGGAGGTGTTCATCCAGCGCCTCGAACAGGAATATGGCGACCGTCGTAACGACCGCCCACCGTCCACACACACACGCGCACACACACATACACACACAGACAGAGACAGAGACACACAAACACACGCATGCACACACCGCACGCATCACCTTCACCACCTGTATGAGGTGTTCATCCAGCGCCTTGAACCTAAAGTATGGCGCGCCCGTCGTAACGACCACACACAGACACACAAACACACACACATAGAAAGAGATAGACAGAGACAGACACACACACACACACACACACAAACCACAGGAGGTGTTCATCCAGCGCCTCGAACAGGAGTATGGCGCGACCGTTGTCACGACCGCGCCCACCGTCACACACATCATTGACTACGGAGCGGGGGAGACGGCGGAGCTGGACCGGCCGTCTGACTTTCCGCTCGACCGAAAGGTGTGCGGGGAGGTGTGGGGGAGGTGTGGATAGGTGTGGAGGCGAGAGAATGACGGCCTCCTGACAACCCGCTTGACCGAAAGCTGTGAGGAAGGTGTGTGGGGGGGAGGAGACGGCCGAGCTCGACCGGCTTCGAGTACCCGCTCGACCGAAAGGTGTGGGGGGAGGTGTGGGGGTGTGGGAGAGGTGTGGGGGAGGTGTTAGGCGAGAGAATGACGGCCGTCTGACTACCCGCTCGGCCGAAAGGGGTGGGGGAGGTGTGGGGGAGGTGTGGAGGCGAGAGAATGACGGCCCTCCTGACTACCCGCTCGACCGACAGGTGTGGGGAAGGTGTGGGGGAGGTGTGGAGGCGAGAGAATGACGACCGTCTGACTACCCGCTCGACCAAAAGGTGTGGGGGAGGTATGGGGGAGGTGTGGAGGCAAGAAAGTGACGGCCGTCTGACTACCCGCTCGACCGAAAGATGTGGGGGAGGTGTGGGGGAGGTGTGGAGGCGAGAGAATGACGGCCGTCTGACTACCCGCTCGACCGAAAGGTGTGGGGGAGGTGTGGGGGAGGTGTGGAGGCGAGAGGGTGACGGCCGCCCCTCTGGCTACCCGCTCGACCGAAAGGTGTGGGGAAGTGTGGGGGAGGTGTGGTGGTGTGGGCGCCCGCCGCGCAAAGTGTGTATCAGAGGTGTTGGGTGTCCAGGCAGAGGGGGGCGGACCGGCGGGCACCCCCTCTCTCTCTTCCTCTCTCACGCACACACACACACACACACACAAACACACACAAACACCACAGGTGGTTCAGATCCTTGAGCCGACAGTCGTCGCGTCGATCGTCGCGCCCAACGCCTACCTGGGCAAGGTGCTGCAGCTGTGCTCAGCGCGCAGGGGCGAGCTGCTGGACCAGGTGTGTGTGGGACTGTGTGTGTGTGTGTGTGTGCGTGTGTGTGTGTGTGTTGGCATGAGGCTAGGGGGCAGCTGTGCTCGGCGCACAGGGGCGAGCTACTGGACCAGGTGTGTGTGTGTGTGCATATGTGTGTGTGTGTGTGTGTGTGTGTGTGTGCTGGCATGAGGCTGTGTCGTGTGTGTGGTGGGGGGGGGGGGCTGCAGCTGTGTTCGGAGCAGGGGCAAGCTGCTCATCCAGGTACGGCTTTATATATATGATGACAACGGAGTGTACGACATGCAACATGATTGCACAATTACACTTCAACTCTGCCCGACAGGAGTCGCCTCCAACTTCCTCCTCCCTGCTCCTCCCTGTCCCACCTCCCCGACCCACTTCTCTGGCTCCACCCGAATCTCGTCACCTAAACCCTAACCTTAAAACCCCAAGCCCCAAACCTGTGCCCCTACTTAACCCTAAACCCTAACCCCTGAAACCATCAACCCTGAACAGGCGCCCGCGGGCGACGGCCGCTTCCTCGTGCGCTACGCGCTGCCGGTGTTGCAGCTCCCCTCCTCATCCCTCCCTTCTGACCCACTCCCTCAACCCCTCCCCCCCAAACCCTGAACCTTAACCCTAACCCCTGAAACCATCAACCCTGTGCAGGCGCCCGCGGGCGACGGCCGCTTCGTCGTGCGCTACGTCCTCCCGCTGTCGCAGCTCCCCTCCTCTTCGCTCCCTTCTGACCCACTCCCCCAACCCCCTCCCCCTCAAACCCTGAACCCCAACCCTAAACCCTAATCCCTGGAACCATCAACCCTGTGCAGGCGCCTGCGGGCGACGGCCGCTTCCTCGTGCGCTGCACGCTGCCGGTATCGCAGCTCCCCTCCTCTTCCCTCCCTGCTGACCCAACCCCTCACCCCCTTCCTCCCAAAACCCTGAACCTAAACCCTGACCCCTGAAACCTGAACTATAAACAGGCGCCAGCGGGCGACGGCCGCTTTCTCGTGCGCTACGTGCTGCCGCTGTCGGAGCTTGCGACTGACCTTTACTCGGAAGTCAAGAGCCGAACGCAGGTGTGTTTAGGGGGGAGGGCGTGTGGGTGTAGGTGAACGTGCGTGTGTTCGTGTGAGTGCGTGAGTGCGTGCATGTCTGTGTGGGTGAGGAGGGTTTTGCGTCTGCGTGTCGCATCAGAGGCCATCATCAGAGCGCACCATCAGAGCACGTCGTCAGAGCGCATCGTCAGAGCGCACCATCAGAGCGCATCATCAGAGCGATCGTCAGAGCACACCCTCAGATAGCGCCATCTAGAAGCGCCATCAGAGCGCAGCATCAGAGCGCACACCATCAGAGCGCGTCGTCAGAGCGCATCGTCAGAGCGCGCCATCAGAGCGCATCATCAGAGCGCTTCATCACAGCGCATCATCAGAGCGATCGTCAGAGCGCACCATCAGAAAGCGCCATCAAGAAGCGCCATCAGAGCACGCTATCAGAGCGCACACCAACAGAGCGCACCATCAGAGCGCGCCATCAGAGCGCACCATCAGAGCGCACCGTCCGAGCGCGCCACCAGAGCGCGTACCCCGAGATTGCGCCATCAGGGCGCACCATCAGAGCGCACCATCAGAGCGCACACCATCAGATTGCACCATCAGAGCGCACACCATCAGAGCGCACCATCAGAGCGCATCATCAGAGCGCGCCATCAGCACACCGGGTCTTGTCTTCTCACGCGGCGGGTCATCGGGCGACGACGGGACTGTCGCGCCGTCCCCCCCCCCCCCCCCCCCATCTCCCCTCACCAAGCCCCCACACCCTACCACATTCACAACGCCTGAGGCGGCGCCTCAGGCGTCCCATTCCATGGCGCGGATCAGGCGGCGCCTCAGGCGCTGCCTGAGGCGCACCCCTGATCGCCTCAGGCGTCGCCTCAGGCGTTATCCAAACCGCCTCAGGCGCCACACCGACCGCCTCAGGCGCCCACCACCGCCTGAGGCGCACCCCGGACCGTGACCACATTCCATGGCGCGGGTCAGACGTTGGGATTTTGGTAGGGACAACCCCCGCCACCAGGGTAACGGCACTTTGACTACGAGGAGGGCGCCTTGCCTGGCAGACCATATAAAACGTCCTCGTGCACACATGAACCCCAAGAAACCAACCCTTAAATCCCCCTGTGCCGCATGGATTTCAACGATTCAAGCTGCATTTGAACGCTGGCGGCAACGATTCAAAATGCATTTGAACGCTGGCGGAAACTGACACACCAACCACCAACCGCCACCAGGGCTACGTCACCTTCGACTGCGAGGAGGGTGCCTTCCGCCCGGCGGTGCATATAAGACATCCTCGTGCACATATAAACCCCAAGAAACCAACCCCTAAATCCCCCTGTGATGCATGGATTGCAACAAAACAAACTGCATTTGGACGCTGGTGGCAACGACTCAAACTGCATTTGAACGCTGGCGGCAAACTGACACACCAACCCGCCAACCGCCACCAGGGCTACGGCACCTTCGACTACGAGGAGGGCGCTTACCGCCCGGCTGACCTCGTGCGGCTCGACATCCTCGCGCACGGGGAGCCCGTCGACGCACTGTGCCGGCTCGTGCCGCGCGGCGCGGGGGCGGCCACCACGGGGCGCGCGATCCTGGACAAGATGGCCAAGGTCATGGAGCGGCAGCAGTTCGATGTGATCCTGCAGGTGGGTGGGTGGGTGTGTGCGTGCGTGTGTGTTTGAGTGTGTGTGTGTGTGTGAGTGTAAGAGTGTGTTCGTTTCTTCGTTTTCTTATCCACCACGGGGCGTGCAATCCTGGACAAGATGGCCAAGGTGATGGAGCAGCAGCAGTTTGAAGTCATCCTGCAGGTGGGTGTGCATGTGTGTGTGTGTTCGAGTGTGTGTGTGTGTGTGTGTGTGAGAGAGTGTGTTCGTTTCTTCGTTGTCTTGTCCACCACGGGGCGCGCGATCCTGGACAAGGTGGCCAAGGTCGTGGAGCGGCAGCAGTTTGATGTGATCCAGCAGGTGGGTGGGTGTGCGTGGGTGTGCATGTGTGTTCGAGTGTGTGTGTGTGCGTGTGTGAGTGTGGCCCCTACTGAAAGGCTGAGACAGACAATCGACCACACACGCCCTCACGCGTGCGCCTGCCGACACAGGCGTCTGCCGACGGGCGCGTGATTGCGCGCGAGACGATCCGTGCGAACCGCAAGAACGTCCTCGCGAAGTGCTACGGTGCGTGGCTTCCACGCCTTCCTTCAATGCACCTGGTTCACCTCAGCGCATGTTTCTGCATCTGCACCTGTTTCTGCACCTGTCTCTTCCACAGTTTTCACCACTTTCACCTGCTTCCGTGCCTTCCTCCTATGCGCCTGCTGCACCTCTGGACCTGTTTCTGCATCTGCACCTGTTTCTGCGTCTGTCTCTTCCACATACTTTTCACGTCTTTCACCTGTTTCCTATGTCACTTGTTTTTGCACCTCTCTCTCCCGCACCTGTTTCTGCATTTACAAATTGGTTGCAAATGTGGATTTAAATCGTATTCTTCTGTACTACTACCAGCCTCTCCTGCGCCTGTATCTGTGCCTACTTCACCTCTGCACCTTGTGTCTTTTCAGCGCCTGCCTCCTCTGCACCTGTTTCTGCACCTTTTTCACCCCTGCACCTGCCTCCTCTGCTACTTTTCTCCTCCTGTTCCACCTATGCACCTGTTGCTGCATCTGTTTCTGTACCAGCCACCTTTGCAGCTGTCGCTTCACATGCTCCCCCTCTGCACCTGTTCCACCTCTGCACATGTCTCTGCACCTGTTTCACCTCTGCACCTCATGTTCCTGTACCAGCCTCCTCTGCACCTGTCTCTGCACCTGTTTCTGCACCAGCCCCCTCTGCCCCTGTTCCACCTCTGGAACGGCACCCCCAGATGCCATGCCATGTACCTCGTGGCGTGGAATCGCCCTTGAACTGTGTACACCGTGTCAAACCGCGCGCATCGACGCAGGCGGCGACGTGTCGCGCAAGCGCAAGCTGCTTGACAAGCAGAAGGAGGGGAAGCGGCGGATGAAGCGCATTGGCAACATCGAGGTGCCTCAGGTTCGTGTGCCTGTATGGTGCAAGCAGAAAGGGGGGGGAGCGGAGAGGGTTGTGGGGGAAGGGGGGAGGGGAGTAGCACGGCAGAAGGAGGGGAAGCGGCGGGTGAAGCGCATTGGCAACATCGAGGTGCCTCAGGTGCGTGTGCCCCCGTAGGGTGCAAGCACACAGGGCGGCAGGGGGGGGGGGAGCGGAGAGGGCTGTGTGTGTGTTGGGTGGGGGTGGGGGGGAGCACGGAAGGAGGAGGGGAAGCGGCGGATGAAGCGGATTGGCGACATCGAGGGGTGCTGCACGTGCGTGGCACAAGAGGGGGGGGTCGTGCGTTTGTGAGCGGGGGGGGGGGGCTGTGATTGAGCACGCGCGTGCTGGCATGTCATCCTGGGTAGAGGGCGGCGAGGCACGGAACATGCGGTACGTGTAGTCTAGGCCTTAACTCACAACCTGGGGTCCTCCAGACGAAACCTTTAAAACCGGCACGTGGGACTGCACCAAGACCGCGTACGCGCGCTTTCGTGTGTGCGCGTGGGTGTGCGCGTGGGCGTGAGTGTGCGCGTGCGCCAGACCGTGCGTGCGTGTGCGTGTGTGCGTGCACACATACCGCTTGCACGCGTGTGCGTATGTGCAGGAGCTGTTCCCGGAGCTCATGCGCGCGCGGTGACGACCGGGTCGGACCGCGTGCTGCGTACGTGCTGACGGAGAGCGCCCGTTTCTTCAAGGGGAGACCAGACCAGATGGCAGAGCTTGTTTACACCAGTCGCCAGTAGGCTGATGGCAAAAAAAAAACGTACCTGTGCGTGGTGGCCAGTGGTGGCACAGCACAACACAGCCGCCACGGTTGGCGCGCGTCTGTGAGGGTCCCGCGCGCGTTGGGTAGTGTGTCGGCAGAGACCGGATTTTTAGAAAATAGTAAAACTTGTACCAATCCTTTAAGTGCAAAAAAACGCTCGGCACGTGGCTGTTCGCAGGCAGCCACTGCCCTGCCCTCACCCAACGAGAGATGCGCGCGCGGCTGCACTTCCAAAATTCATCACACAGACGTCATCGTTGCGTGGTGGCATTTCAAGTGTAGGTTTCGGCAAGAGACGCGTCAAGACGTGTGTCAAGTGTGTTTGTGCACGCGCGCTTATGTGTGTGTGTGTGTGTTGACAGTTGTGTGTTTGGAAGGCCAGTGTCTTTGCCCTACGAAACAAAGACTCAAAGCAGCCATTGGTGGTACTGGTCGTCGTCGTCCTTTGCTTGACTCTTATTATACGTGTCTGTCACCCCAAGTGGGGTTCACCACGACCGAGTGGTCATGGTCGTGGTAGTGGGGGCCTCGCCATGCCCATCCTTGTGCCTGTCGGTCGGTCAGTCACGTCGCCCACCCCATTGCTATGGATGCGGTGGTCGGCGCCCCTGCTGCGCTCACCACATGCCGTATCAGTCGGCCATGTCGCCCCTGCCCCCTCAGAATCGGTCACCCCAGGTGGTGCGTGCCGCAGCGCCCCATACTGGTCGTGCCCAGCGCCGCGCCTGCCCCTCCAGGCGCGCACCCGCCCCCTGCCCCCCTCCGCCCGACGGCCCCCGGCGCCCCACCCGCGCGATGCGCCAGGCGCACGCGCGCCGCGGGCTGGCTGCCAGCCGGCAGGTAGCGGAAGTCGTCCTCCAACGACAGCGGCGTGAGGCAGGTGTCGCTCTTCCTGTGGCCGCCGCCGCCGGGGCGCGGCAGCGCCACAGACGACATCAGGCCGGAGAACTCGTCCGTGCCCTGCGCGCCCGCCGCACGCGCCGCCTGAGCCTGCCAGTCATCGCCGGCCAGCACCGTGCGCCCGCCGATCAACTCGAGCTCTTCCTACGCAACAGACGAGGGAGGGGGTGCAAGCTCGTGGTTGCAAACCTCGCGGGTGGCGTCACCAGCGAGCGCCTCGGCGCCTCTGAGGAGGGGCGCGAGGCTATACCAGGCAAGGAGCACCCGTAGGGAAGGGACACAACGGTGGTGGAGGTGCGAGTGCCAGTGCCAGTGCCAGCACCAGCGCCAGCGTTGTGCAGTGCAGTGCAAGTGCGAGTGCCAGTGCCAGCGCCAGTGCCAGTGCCAGTGCCAGTGCCAGTGCCAGTGCCAGTGCCAGTGCCAGTGCACTAACGCAAGTGCAGTGCCAATGCCAATGCCATGCCTTGCACCTCCTCGTCTGCCTCGGCCTCGCGCAGGATGCGCGCGACGTCGCCCTCGCGCACCGCCTGCGTGATGAGGCCCTCCACCATGCGCTCGACCATGCGTACAACCTGCAAATGGGCACGCGAGTGGAGTGCGCACGCGTGAGGGCAGGTCCACAGAGCCACAACACAGCAGCATCGCCTGCTGCGAGGGCAGCTCCCCTGCTCCCCGTCCCTCCTGACCCCGCGCCTCCCCCCAGCACCGCCGCACACAGCACCCACCTTCGGATTTGACGGCGGCCGCGGCGGCGGCAGTGCAGCGAGTCGCTCCGCCTCGAGCTCCGCCTCCCTTGCTGCCGCTGCGGCCTCTGCCGCCTGAGCCGCCGCTGCTTCCCGCGCGGCCTGCACGTGTGGGGTGTAGGGGGTGTCACGAGCGTGAGACGTGAACCAGATGCGTGTGCATGTGTTGAAATGTGTGTGTGTGTGTGCCCATGTGTGTGGCGAGCGGTGGGAGTGCGCGTGGCATAAAAATGCCCGTATGCGTGTAAGCCCGTTGCCCCCCCGTGACTCCCTACCCGCACCTTGCGTGCCGACGCCTCCTGCGCTTCCGAGATCCGCAGAAACGTGTCGAGCGTGCCGAGGTCGGAGTCGCCGACGTTGTCGCCGCCGCCATCGTCAGAGTCGTCGGACAGCCCGTCGATCGCCGTGTCGATGTCGGGCGAGTAGGACGCACGTCGCGCACCCTTGCCGGTCGTGGTGCAGCTCGTTACGCTCTGCCCCATGCGCTGCCGGCCGCGCCGCTGCTGCTGCTGTTGCTGTTGCAAGCCCCCGGGCGCACCTCCGCCGCCGCTGCCGCCGCTCCCGCGCGCGGCCTCTCGGGCCGGCTCGGACTTGCGCTGCCGCGGCGTCGTCGTGCCGAGGCCCATCGGCGGCATCGACCCGAGCGACGCCGACGCGCGCTCCTTGCGTGCGTCCTCCCGTGACTGCGGCTGTGCCTGCTGCTGCCCAGCTGCCGCCGACCCCGCCGGCTGCCTGCCGCCTTGGCCGGGTGAGGGCGGGGGCGGGCCCGCGGCGCCGCGCGTGACCCAGTTGGCAGGCGCGGGCATGCGGCCCATCCCAGTGGCGGCGGTGGGTGCGCCACCGCCACCGCCGTACTGCCCAGGCATCGGCGGGAGCTGCAGCCCGCCCGGCGGCCCACCACCTCCGCCTCCCCCACCTCCTCCTCCCCCACCTCCTCCTCCCCCGCCACCGCTCCACTGCATCCCAAGCTGCATGCGCGACGGCGGGCGTCCGCCGCCGCGCGACACCGGCCGCCCTTCGATGTCGGCGCTTGGCCCGCCGCCGCGCGTGCCGGGGCGCCCGTCGAGCTCGTACGCGTTGCCGCCCATCCACCCGGCGGGCATGCCCGGGGGCATGCCCGCAGGGAAGGCGCCGCCACTGCCGCTGCCGCTGCTGCCGCCGCCAGCGCCGCCGCCGGGCGACCCGCCAGGCGACGTGCTCGCTGCGATGCGCATCGGCGATCCAAGTGTGCTCGGGCGCGACTCAACGCTGCTCTGCCTGCTGCGCGTGCTGCCCATGGGAGAATCGGGGGTTGCCATGTGACACGGGGGCCGGCTGCACGGGGACGCCATCTGACTCGGGGTCCGGGTCAGGCTTGAGCGCGCGTCGGTGCCACTGCCGCCGCCATGCCAACCGAGCGGGTCCATCTCGATGCTGCTCCGGCGCACTCGCCCCCCCTGCTGCTGCTGCTGCTGCTGCTGCTGCTGCTGGTCGCCGTGGTGGTCTTGGGTGGTGTTGGACAGGTGTCCAGGATGACGCGTGTTGCCCCTGCTTGCCGGCCTGCCGCCTCCAACTCCCCCCTGGGAGTGGGCTGCGCCTGGTTGGACCCTCTGGACTCCTCCCAAAGCCGGAGATTCAACCACCCCACTGTTTGGCGCACTAGCGTAGCCGCGAGTGCCTGAGGTATGACGCATGCGGCGATTTCAGAGCAACAACACGCACGCTCGCACGCACAGCAACATGCAACACTCCGGGCCCATGCGCGCGCGCCTGCGCCTGCGTGCGTCCCCCTCACGAGAGAGGGCGCATGCGAAGCAAGAACTGGTGATTTTAGCACACCTGCGACCTTGCCAAGGGGGTCCACAGGGGTGGTGCGAAGGCCCACTACTCCCTCTGCTTGCGCTCTGCTCATGTTTCCATGCGGGCCGCCTGTGAAGTTGACCTGCGATGCGGGGAACACATCACCAGTGTTCCAACACAAGGTCGAAGCCTCCACCATCCGCTTCCAACCACCATGTCGTCCCGCCTCGTCGACAGCGCACACGGGGCATGCAGGATGACATACGACACGCAACATACGACACGCACGCGCAACATGGTGTTGCTATTAAGTCTTCGCTCGTGCTCACCTGCACTCTGCTCTCCTTCCACGCGCTGTGATGCAATTTTGAGAGCAAGCTGCAAGTTGGACGAGAAGTTTTAGGTGCAACAACTTTGTGTGTTTTTAACACCAACGATTCATAGCAAGTAAGGACCACTACTTGCACGCATGGATCATGGCGCATAGTGTGCTTAAATAGACGGGTAGTGGATGCGCTGCTCCTCTTGAGGAGCGGGAAGGCCAGATGGCAGACGACACAGCACGGTACGGCACGCATGCATACCAGGAGTGGAGATATACACTATCGCTGTGTATGCAGTGTGCTGTGGTATCGCTGTGTATGCAGCGCGTGCTTGTGAGTGTCGTTCAACGCCCCATGCTGACCCATGCGACTCACACACACTCCCCCCCTTCTCCCTCACAGCCACACGGCATATGTGCCACATGCCAGCGCTGAGGGCATCAACAGGTACCTCCTGACTCTGTTGGCTCAGAGGCGGGAGCTGCAGAGCCAGGACCTGGCAGATGCGCTGGCCCATGGCACGCAGCATGGCGCGCAGCAGCTGGGTGCGGCGTGGACATACAGCAGCGTGTCCAGCGCCGCGCTAGAGACCGAGCGGCGGGAGCTGCAGAAGGAGACGACCCTTGGGCTGGTGCACGTGCATGGAGAGCTGGAGGCGGACGCGCTGCGCGGGGCGGTGGAGGCTGCGGGCAACCCGCTGTCGGGTGCGCGTGTGTCTTGCTTGTGCACACCCGCACTGCCGCAACACACACGCACGCACGCACGCACGTGCACACACACACACACAAAACACACACACACACACACACACACACACATACACACACACACATTGGTCTGATGCGCCATCACAGGCGTCCGACAGACTGTAAAATCGACCACACCCACCCACCCAAAGACCTACTCACACACTTACACAGGCATGCCTGACCACACCGCTCCCCTGCAGCACTTCCGCGGCCGCGTCGCCGCGTTGCACGCACACACATGCACACACCGCAGTGACACGCCCATTTGGGGGTACGGCCATTTGGGGGTTGTGAAAACGGCCGTTCTAGGCCCATGAAAGACACGGGTTTGGGGGTAACTGCCAGCACGCAGCGCCCCCGGTGACACGCATTTAGGGGCAGTTTCACACACCCACACTGCCCCTCCACCCTCTTCCCTTCCCCTCATACTGCATGCAAGCAGTGTTCTGAATGGCCCTTGTTATAACAAAGCTTTCCAATGCATTTTGAATCGTTGAAATCCATGCAGTATCGAGTGAGTTACAGAATAAACGCCTTGTACTTGCGACACGGGTGTGGGGGTAGCCCCGAGCGTCAGTGACACCCTCGACACGGGTTTGGGGGTAGCCTACCTACCCCCAATCGCACCCCCATATGGGCGTGTCACTACGGTACGCAATACACACACACACACACGCAGGCGTGCCCGACCACACAGCACTCCTGTGGCACTTCCGCGGACGCGTCGCCGCGCTGCGCGTCGAGCGCCGCGCCCTCTCGTTGCATGGCAAGTGGCGATTGAGCACACACATGCACGCACACACACGCACGTGCACGCGCTCACACACGCACACGCACACACACACACACACACACGCACACGCGCACACGCACTCACACACGCACACGCACACATGTGCACACAGACGCACACGCTCATGCACACGCACCTCTATATCTTCCACTAGCACACACACATTCCAGTTTGGTGCACTAAATACCGGAAATGTGCTCCAGAGGTCTGCGCCAGGGCTTCTGCCAATAGCGGGCGACCACTCGTTGCCATGAGGACACACACGGGCGCACATTCCATTCCATTCCAGCTTTATACACAGATAACGGCGATATCGTTCCAGAGTTCTGCACGAGGGCGTCTGTCAATAGCGGGTCACCACTCGTTGCTCACACACACAGGCACACGCGCACACACGCATGCACACACGCCAACACACACACACACACACACACACCCAAGCAGCCCCCCCCCCCATTTCCCCCCCTCATGCACACACAGCAGCCAAGCTGCCCCCCCCCACACACACGCAAACGCCGCCCCCTCTCTCCCTCCCACACAGCGGCCAAGTTGCGTCACGCACATCTCGGGCACGTCTCGGCGCGCGCGCTGCCGCCACACCTCGCTGCGCCACATCAGCCGCCCGGCCGGCCGCAAGTGCGTGTGTGTCTGTGTATGTGCGTGTGTGTGCGTGCGCATGCGTGTGTGTGTGTGTGTGTGTGTGTGTGTGTGTGTGTCGTCTGTCGGACGCCTCTGGTGGCGTGTTTGGCTGTGTGCGTGCGCGCTGCCGACGCAACTCGCTGTGCCACACCAGCCGGCTGGCCGGCCGCAAGTGTGTGTGCGTGTGTGTGTGTATGTGCGTGTGTGTACGTGTGCGTGCGCATGCGCGCACGTGTGTGTGTGTGTGTGTGTGTGTGGTCTGTCGGACGCCTCTGGTGGCGTGTTAGGCTGTGTGCGTGCGCGCTTCCGCCGCACGTCGCTGCGCCACACCAGCCGCCCGGCCGGCCGCACGTGCGCGTGTGTGTGTGTTTGTGTGTGTGTGTGTGTGTGTGTTTACACCTCAGGCACGTCTCGGCGCGCAGCCGCTGCTCATCGTTGTGCCACACCAGCCGCCCGCACACGCACACGCACATGCACCCCCCCCCCCAGTGCGACCACGTGGGTCCTGCGCACGCACACGCACATGCACACACACACGCACACGCACACGCACACGCACACACACACGCACACGCACACGCCCCCCCCCCCCCAGTGCGACCACGTGGGCCCTGCACACGCACACGCACACGCACATGCACATGCACACGCACACCCACACGCACACGCACACGCACACGCACAAGCCCCCCCCAGTGCGACCACGTGAGCCCTGCGCACGCACACGCACACGCACATGCACACGCACATGCACACGCACACGCACACGCACCCTCCCCCCCCCCCAGTGCGACCACGCGAGCCCTGCACACGCACACACACACGCACACACACACGCATATGCACACGCACACGCACACGCACACGCACACACACACGCACACGCACACGCTCAACCCCCCCCCCCCCCAGTGCGACCACGTGGGCCCTGCGCACGCGGGCGGACGCTGCGGCTGCGACGCCGAGCTTGCGCTCGCTGACCAGGCGATGGCGGCCAATCAACTGGCAGAGGCGGACGGCGCAGAGAGGGTCGCGCGGCTGGTGGCTCAGGTGAAGTGGTGTGAGTGTGCCACTGCCTGTCATCTGCTCCTGGGGGCACCTGCTGCCAATTTGCTGCCTTTACCCCCCAGAGGACCCAGTGCCTGTGTGTGCCTGCCTGCTGCCTGCTGCCTGCTGCCTGCCTGTGTGCCTGCCTGCCTGCTGCCTGCCTGCTGCTTGCTGCCTGATGCCTGCTTCCTGCTTCCTGCTGTCTGCCCGTGTGCCTGCCTGCCTGCTGCCTGCCTGCCTGGCGCATGCCTGCTGCCTGCTGGCGCACCTGCTGCTGCTGCCTGCCTTCTGCCCGCCTGCTGCCTGCTGCTGCCTGCTGCTGCCTGGCCGCTGCATGCTGCCTGCCTGATGTATGCTGCCTGCCTGCCTGCTGCTGCCTGTCTTCCTGCCTGCCTGCTGGGGTGATGCTGCCTTCCCTGCCTGTCGCTTGTCGCCCACCACCTGCCTGCCTGGCTGGCTGCCTGCCTGCCTGCCTGCCTGCCTGCCTGCCTGCCTGCCTGCTGGCTGCTTGCCTACTCTGCTATGGTGTAGCCGCCTGCCGCCCGCCACCTGCCTGCCTGGCTGCCTGCTGTGCTGCTGCAGCCTTCCTGCCTGCTGTGGTGATGCTTCCGTGGCGAGCCTCAATGCAGTGCGTGATACGAGTATCCACACCCAATGACTGCAGGGCGCGCCTGGCATCGAAGACAGCGACTGGTGGGCACTGCTGCACCACGTTGTGGCTGCTGGTCCGGGCGGCCCCAACTGACAACTGACACTGACACTGACACTGTCGCTGACAACTGACACTGACAACTGACACTGACACCTGACACTGACATTGAAACTGACAACTGGCACTGACAACTTACACTGATAACCGACACTGACAACTGACAACTGACAACTGACACTGACACTGAAACCATCACCCGCAGGGCGCGCCTGGCGTTGAGGACGGCGACTGGTGGGCGCTGCTGCACCACGTTGTGGCTGCTGGGCCGGGCGGCCGCCTGCACCACCGCCTGCTCA
Organism: Chlamydomonas sp. UWO 241; assembly: GCA_016618255.1. Classification (NCBI taxonomy): domain Eukaryota; kingdom Viridiplantae; phylum Chlorophyta; class Chlorophyceae; order Chlamydomonadales; family Chlamydomonadaceae; genus Chlamydomonas; species Chlamydomonas priscui. The sequence continues at coordinate 10,345 of VFSX01000208.1, read as the reverse complement.
ACCGCCTGGCAGTGATCCCGCTGTCGCACAACCACCGCTTCCCACTGTATGAGCAGCTTGCAGGTGTGCGTGTGCTCGTGTGTGTGTGTGTGTGTGCGTGTGTGCGTGTGTATATATTCGTGTGTTTGCCCGCCTGGCGGTGCTCTCGCTGTCGCACCACCACCGCTTCCCTCTCTATGAGCAGCTCGCAGGTGTGCGTGTGTGTTTGCTCGTGTGTGTTTGTGTGTGTGTGTGTGTGTGTGCGTGTGCGTGTGTGTGTGTTGGGAGGGCACCCTGCCACCACCGCCTGCTCGACCGCCTGGCGGTGATCGCGCTGTCGCACCACCACCGCTTCCCACTGTACGAGCAGCTTGCAGGTCTGTGCGTGTGCTCGTGCTCATGTGCGTGTGTGTGTGTGCGTGTGCGTGTGTTTGACCGCCTGGCGGTGTTCTCGCTGTCGCACCACCACCGCTTCCCTCTCTATGAGCAGCACGCAGGTGTGCGTGTGCTCGTGCTCAGGTGCGTGTGTGTGTGTGTGTGTGTGTTTGACCGCCTGGCGGTGCTCCCACTGTCGCACCGCCTCTCTATGAGCAGCTTGCAGGTGTGCGTGTGCTTGTGCTCATGTGCGTGTGTGTGTGTGCGTGTGTGTGTGTGTGTGTGTGTATATATATTCGTTTGTTTGCCTGCCTGGCGGTGCTCCCACTGTCGCACCACCACCGCTGCCCTCTCTATGAGCAACTAACAGGTGTGCGTGTGTGTGCTTGTGCTGATGTGCATGTGTGTGTGTGTGCGTGTGCGTGTGTTTGATCGCCTGGCGGTGTTCTCGCTGTCGCACCACCACCGCTTCCCTCTCTATGAGCAGCTTGCAGGTGTACGTGTGCGTGTGTGTGTGTGTGTGTGTGTGTGTGTGTTGGGAGGGCAGGCACCCTGGCGGCACCCCAGCTTGGGCGCCCATCTGTGCTCCCGTCGCACTCTCGTCGCACTCCCGTCGCACAGCGTACAAAGCACAGCGTGCACAGCGCAGCGTGCAAGCACAGCATGCACAGCACAGCGTGCACAGCGCAACGTGCACAGCGCAGCGTGCAAGCACAGCGTGAACGGCACAGCGTGCAAGCACAGCGTGCACAGCGCAGCGTGCACAGCACAGCACAGCACAGCACAGCACAGCACAGCACAGCACAGCACAGCACAGCACAGCTAAACCCTAAACCCCGGCCAGCAGGCGCCGCGCAAGCGCGTGCGCTGCGCCATGCACGAGGCCGGCCTACGCGTGCCCCCACATGCCACCCACAACGTGTACGCGGCAGCACAGCACCACCGTTTAGGTTACCCCGGCCCCCTTTTCATGACGCGATCGTGCTCCCCTCCCAGGCGCCGCGCGCGCGCGCGACCACGCCATGCACGAGGCCGGCCTGCGCGTGCCCCCGCGCTTTGTGGCGACGCCAGAGGAGAGCGAGGCGCTGCTGGCGGACGTGGCGTCTGCGTTTCAGGAGGAGGAGGGAGAGGTGCGTGTGGTCGATTCTGCAGTCCGTCTAATATGCCTGTGATGGCGTATTAGACTTTGTGTGTGTGAGTGTGGGTGTGTGGGTGTGTGGGTGTATACGTGTGTGTGCTGGCGGACCTGGCTGCAGCGCTTGAGGAGGAGGGAGAGGTGTGTGTGGTCGATTTTGCAGTCCGTCTTATATGCCTGTGATGGCGTATTAGACTTCGTGCGCGTGTGTGTGTGTTTGTGTGTGGGTGTATGGGTGTGTGTGCTGGAGGACCTGGCTGCAGCGTTTGAGGGGGAGAGAGAGGTCTGTGTGTGCGTGGTGTGTGAGGAAACCTGATCTAGGCGCCCTTGCGAGGGTGCGCGTCGGCGGGACCTCAGTACACAGCACCGCCCCTTTTCCCCGTGGGATGGGCACATGGCAGGGTGCACGGTTTGTGTGGGTCCGGACCCAGGTTGCCTGGGCGAAAGGGTCTTAGGTGTCTTGGTGTATAAGTGTCTAGGTGTTGGGCGCTGTTGGCCTTATGTATTCGGTGTTTTTGCGACACACGGCATCAACGTATTCGTGACAGTGGGTCCGGACCCAGGTTGCCCGTGCAATGGGCCTGCAGTGACCTGCAGTGAATACCTCTCTTCTCCCTCTCCCTTCCTCTCTCTCTCTCTTTGTCCCTCTCTCTCTCTCTCATGTGTGTGCACACGTTGCTGGCAGACCTGGTATCTGCGTTTGAGGAGGGGGGAGAGGTGTGTGTGCGTGCGTGCGTGCGTGCGTGTGTGTGTGTGTGTGTGTGTGTGTGTGCGTGTGTGCACGCATGTGCACGCGCGCTGGGAACGCTCGATTCACTCGACACGCGGGGCCGAGCCGACCTTCACGCTGACCTCTCCCGCTGTGCTGTTTGCCCCATGCGTGCGTGCGCAGGTGATGGCGGTTGACGTGGGTGCCGGAGGCGGCGGCGGCGGAGGGGGAGGGGCAGGCGGCAAGGGCCATGCTTCGCACGCTGCCGGCGGCGGCGCCGGCTTCGCGGACGCGCTTGCGGGAGGTGGCGGGAGTGGCGGGAGTGGGGACAACGCGTTGCCGCGCCCGCCGCAGCAACACCGAGCCGCCTACGCCGCTCGCAAGGTGCGTCAATTTTAATGTTTGCCAATGCTCTAAGCCGCCAACGTTAAGGGCGACGCGCCAGCTGGTTTTGGCGATGCCATCTCCCTCTCCCTCTCTCTCTCTGTCTCTCTGTCTCTCTCTCTCACACACACACACACACACATACGCACACACCAGGTTCTTCCCCTCGTCCTCGCACGCCACGCTTTGCGCGCAACGATGCCCTTTGCCCTCACTCTCTCTCACACTCTCAACTCTCAACTATCTTTCTCTCTCTCTCTCTCTCACTCTCTCCACTCTCTGCTCTCTCTGTCTTTCTCTCTCTTTCCAGGCTCTCCTCCTCGTCCTCGCACACCACGCTCTGTGCACACCCGCCCGCCACGACGCTCTACGACCCCACTCTCTCTGACTCTCTCCACTCTCTGTCTCTCTTTCTCTCTCTCTCTCTCTCTCTCTCTCTCTCTCTCTCTCCAGGTGCTTCCCCTTGTCCTTGCACGCCACGCTCTGCGCACACCCGGCGCCACGACGCCCTACAACCTACACGCGCCGATCAGGCCGACGGTGCGCATGGCGATTCGTCAGCCGGTCGCGGTCGTCGATGTCGGCGGAGACCAGCTGCGGGCGCTGGTGCCGTCGCTTGTCGGCGACGTGTCGGCAGCAGGTGAGGGCTGTGCTGTGCTGTGCTGTGCTGTGCTGTGCTGTGTCATCGTCGGTCGTCGACGTTGGCGGCGACCCGCTGCGGGCTCGCGTGCCGTCGCTCGTCGGCGACGTGTCTGCAGCATGTAGGGGCTGTGCTGCTGCGCTGCACTGTGAACCATGCTGCGCTGCCATGATCCGCTGCTGTGCTGCACTGCTGTGCCGCGCTGTGCCATGCTCCGCTGCTGTGCGGGCGACCCGCTGTGGACGCTCGTGCCGTCGCTCGTTGGCGACGTGTCGGCTCCAGGTGCGTGCTGTTGCTGTTGCTGCTGCGATGTGCCACGCCATGTTGTGCCATGCCGTGTCGTGCTGTGCTGTGCTGTTCCGTGCCATGCCGTGCCATTCCGTGCCGTGCCGTGTCATGCCATGCAGTGCTGTTCCGTGCTGTGCTCTGCTGCTGTGTCATGGACCAGCTGTGCCCGTAATAAGGCCTTGCTTGTCTGCACATCAGGAGGCCCAACTGACGCAAAATATACCGGTGCCCAAGCGGGGCCACCTGCCGCCCACCTGCCTCCCTTCCCACTCCACACACGCAGCGGCCGCCGTCATCGCGTCTCTGGGCGCTGCGTCCGCCGCCCCCCTCCCCCTCCTAGGGTTACCGTGTGTGTGTGTGTGTGTGTGTGTGTGTGTGCCCAAACCCTCGACCCTCTACCCTGAGCCCACAACCCCTCCACGCTTACACCCACTCCATACGTGCACTCCACGCACGCGCAGCGGCCGCCGTCGTCGCAGCTCTGGGAGCCGCGTCCGCCGCGCCTCCCCCTCTTTCTGCTTTATAGGGTGGCCGGTTTAGGGCTCGGGTCTTAGGAGTCACCGGTTTGTTATTTTGTTTGTTTGTGTGTGTGTGTGTGTTGTGTGTGTGCCCACCTCCTTAACACTCAACCATTCACTCGTAATAAACCCACCCCACAAACGCGCAGCGGCAGCGGTCATTGCGTCTCTGGGCGCCGCGTCCGCCGCACCCCCCGGGGTGCCGGGCGCGAGCACCCCAGCTGGGGGGCCGCTGCATGTTGATGAGGCGCTGCGGGCTGAGAACGCGTTTCTGGATGTGTGCGACGTGCGTGAGGTGCGTGCGTGTGCATGTGTGTGTGTGTGGGGGGGAGTATGTGGTCGATTGTACAGTCCATCGGACGCCTTTGATGTGTGTGTGCGTGTGTGCGTGCGTGCGTGTGCGAGTGTGTGTGCGTGAGTGTGTGTGTATGGGCACCCCGGCTGGGGGGGCACTGCATGTTGACGAGGCGCTGAGAGCGGAGGATGCGTTTCTGGACGTGTGGTGTTGTACAAGTCAGTGCTCCCTGGGAAGGATTTGAGTAATTAGTTTTTTGCCCGCTCCAGCAACTTTGACCGCTCATACCAGGCACAATACACAGCGGGTATTCATGCAATGCATGCCGTTGGGCTGCTCTCGGCACGAGCTTTCCAACGCACCGCTTCACGCCCTCTCCCACTAAGTTTGTGGTGGTTTTCTGGGGAACGGGAAATCCGGCTCGGAGCGGTATACGACTCGCATGGGAATCACTGGTGCAGGTTATATGCCGCACCGTTTCTTCCGGGGTGACACGGAAACGGCCGCACAGGGCGCTGGCCAGTCCGCCACGTGTAAACCAGCTTTCATCAGGGCTTTCATCAGCGGTAGTCTGAGTTTCAAACCAGCCTCCAATTCAAACCAGCCTCCAATTCAAACCAGCCTCCAAAAAACCCAGGTCGCGTCCCGGCTGCACGAGCTCTCCGAAGACCGCGCCGAGCGCTTGGAGTACCACCCACCACTCCACTCCGCATTCACGCCTGGCTTTGGGGGGTTCAAACCAAACCAATCAATTTCAAACCAAACCAATCAATTTCAAACCAAACCAAACCTTGACCAAACCTAATGTTTTTTTTATCCAAACCTAATGTTTCTATCCAAACCTAATGTTTCAAACCAAACCAAACCTAATGTTTCAATCGATTCAAACCAAACCACACCTAATGTCTCAATCGATTCAAACCAGCCTGCCAACGTTTCAATCGATTCAGTTCATTCAGTTCAAAACTGCCTGCTCAGGTCGCGTCCCGGCTGCACGAGCTCTCCGAGGACCGCGCCGAACGCTTTGAGTACCACTCTCTCCGCTCCAGTCACAGCAGTCACTCCTGGCTTTGGGGATTTCAAACCAAAACAAACCTTATGTTTCAATTGATTCCATTCAAACCTGCCTGCTCAGGTCGTGTCCCGGCTGCACGAGCTTTCTGAGGACCGCGCCGAGCGCTTTGAGTACCAGCGCCGGCTGCGGTCGGCCACGTCGTTCAAGGTGCGTGCCTGCACCACGCATTCACACATTCGCACTTTCACACATTCACACGTTCACACGTCCACGCATTCACGCATTCGAGGTGTGTGCCTGCATCACGCACACACACACACACATGCGTGCACACATATCCATCCTTCCACACAGATCGCTGCAGAGACAGCCCCCCCCCCCACACACACACCGGTCCACACCCTCCACACCCACAGAAGTACAAGGAGTTCCCCCCCCTCCACACTCTTCATATCCTCCCACACACCCCACCCTCTACAGCAGTACGAGGGGGGACGCGAGGTGGAGGAGGAGGGCGACGGCGACGGACAGCCCCACACCCCACACTGCCCCCCCCCACCCTCCCACACCCTCCACACCAAGCAGAAGGATGAGGGGGGACGCAAGTTGGAGGAGGAGGGCGATGGCCCCACACCCCACACTGCCCCCTCCCCCCTCGTCCCCCCTCCACACCACGCGGAAATACAAGGGGGGACGCAATAGGTGGAAGAGGAGGGCGACGCCCCCCCCCCCCACACCCTCCCACACCCTCCACACCACGCAGAAATACGAGGGGGGGGGCGCAATAGGTGGAGGAGGGCGATGGCCCCACACCCCACACTGCCCCCTCCCCCCTCGTCCCCCCTCCACACCACGCGGAAATACAAGGGGGGACGCAATAGGTGGAAGAGGAGGGCGACGCCCCCCCCCCCCACACCCTCCCACACCCTCCACACCACGCAGAAATACGAGGGGGGGGGCGCAATAGGTGGAGGAGGGGCGACGCCCCCCCCCCCCCCACACCCTTCCCACACCACCACAGAAGTACGAGGGGAGGAGCGGGTTGGAGGAGGAGGAGGCGACGCCCCCCCCACCCCACCCCACACTCCCCTCCCCCCTCTCCCCCCTCCCTCTCCCCCACACACACCCAGATGAGGGGAGACGCCCCACACCCCACACTGTCCCTCCCCCTCCCCCCTCTCCCCCCTCTCCCCCCTTCCCCCCTCCCCCCCCTCCCTCCCACAACCTCCACACCACGCAGAGATACCAGGGGGGGGGCGCGAGGTGGAGGCGGAGGGCGACAGCCCCACACCCCACACCGTCCCCTCTCCCTTCTCTCCTCTCCCTACCCCCCACCCTCCCACACCCTCCCACACCCTCCACACCGCGCAGAAATACAAGGGGTGTGTGTGCAATAGGAGGAGGAGGGTGACGCCCCCCCACTCCACACACACACCCTGTCCCCCCCCCCTCCCACACCCTCACCCTCCACAGAAATATAAGGGGACGCGAGGTAGAGGGAGGGTGCACCCCCCCCACACACACTGGCCCCCCCACCCTCCCACACCCTCCCACACCCTCCACACCACGCAGAAATACGAGGGGGAGCGCGAGGTGGAGGAGGAGGGCGACGGCCCAGGCGCGACGCTCTCCGTGGCGAACGCAAGCGGCGGTCCCGAGTGGGCGCTCAGCTCCAAGGTACGTTTACCAGCCTTGCTAACATGGCATACTACAGTACTATAGCCAGTGACCAAACCCTCAAACCTTAACCCGTAACCCTAAACCCGTTTTGAGGCTTTCGGGGGTAAGGGTTTAGGGTTTAGAATCCTAAACCCCAGCCCCCGAAAGCCTAAAATCCCCCGGTACGATGCTCTCTCCGTGGCGCACGCAAGCGGCGGTCCCGAGTGGGCGCTGAACTCAAAGGTATGCCTACTACCATGCCTACTACAGTCTGGCCTACTTAAGTATGGCCTACTACAGTCTGGCCTACTTAGTGTGGCCTACTACAGCACAGAACCCCCCCTTTTACCCCCCTCCCCCCCGTTCCCCCCCAAAAACATTTGGCATGCTGTACGTGACCTCTGCTTGACCTTTTGCCTTGGCCTCTGCTTGACCTCTGCTCGGCCTCTGCTTGATCTCTGCTTGACCTCTGCTTGACCTCTGCTTGACCTCTGTGTGACCTCTGCTTGACCTCTGATCCACCTTTTGTTACACTCGACCCTGCCATGTGCACCAAAACCAAAGCTAAGCCACTGAGCCTTCCATCGGAGGAGGCGGGTGTGGTTCTTGCTCTACCTCTTAAAAAGTAAGTACCAAAGAGGCTCGATTAACGGAGGCGCGTTCTCGTCGCCGAGCCCTGACCCAGCAATGCGGCGCTGCTGGTGACGAGGATCTCCGTGCCGCTGACGAGCGGGGTAAAATACGATTGGCTCGGCTCCTGCTAGACTGCCCCTCGGTGGAACACTTCAGGAGCGGCTTGCCCGGCGCTGCCATGGCTTGGCGAATAGCCGCGGCGATGCCGCGGCCCGTGCTGGGAGACGGCCCTTATCCTCCCTCCATGCAGGACGCCATGCGGCATCGATCTCGACGAGTTGATCGACGAGCGGAGGAGCTGGCGCCCGTCAATGCATGCTGACATTGGTCAAGATGGCTGCCCGTGGAGGCGGGCTACCATCACGGCTTCATCGGTGGCGACCGCCGAGGCAACACAGAGTAAATCCGCTTCACCAATCGCAGCGTTCGTCACCGCGCTCATTCTCGGGGTCGCTCGTCTGCCGGTGACTGGCGTTGGAAGGTCTTCAGGCAGCCCCCATGACAACTCTGTCGCCCATGCCTCCCTGGAGGGTGGGACCTGGCCATGCATGAGGCATGGGGCGCCGGCTGGGCCCCATGCAAACGAGAGCTGGACAGCCATGCACTGCCAGCGGGGACCGTTCCAGTCAGCGCCAGTCGGCTCTGCCGGCTTGACTGGCCACAAGGCCACTACTGTGACCTGAGGAAGGTCCTCTCCTATATGCTCCTTGCCAGACATGTCTCTCAGAGACCGCTGTTTGGAGTAGTCTAGCCGGCGGGAGCGGTAGTCTATCGGCCGGGAGCCGGCGGTACTCTAGTACTTAAGTGTGCTGGAGTATCGGCGGGGTTTTCTAGTAGAAGAGTAGCCTGCGTAGCTGGAAACCCCCTGTTACTGTTACTGTTACCAAAGAGGGATCTTAAAGGTCGGATCTCGAGATGTCACGCCGCTGGCTGGTACTGACACATAGCACCCTTCGTGCTTACTCTTTACTGGACATGCGCAAGGTGTCTGTTACTTGCCCCACGGGGTGGGCTACGCCAGATGGTTCATGCTCTCCTAGAGTGTGCGCGCCCATAACATACAGTAACAGTAACACGGGTTTTCCAGCTAAGCAGGCTACTCTTCTACTAGAGACACCCGCCGATACTCCAGCACACTTAAGTACTAGAGTACCGCCGGCTCCTGGCCGATAGACTACCGCTCCCGCCGGCTAGACTACCCCAAACAGCGGTCTCTGAGAGACATGTCTGGCAAGGAGCATATAGGAGAGGACCTTCCTCAGGGTCACAGTAGTGGCCTTGTGGCCAGTCAAGCCGGCAGAGCCGACTGGCGCTGACTGGAGCGGTCCCTGCCTGGTAGTGCATGGCTGTCCAGCTCTCGTTTGCATGGGGCTCAGCCGGCGCCCCATGCCTCATGCATGGCCAGGTCCTACCCTCCAGGGGTGCATGGACGACAGAGTTGTCATGGAGGCTGCCTGAAGACCTTCCAACGCCAGTCACCGGCAGACGAGCGACCCCGAGGATGAGCGCGGTGACGAACGCTGCGATTGGTGAAGCGGATTTACTCTGGGTTGCCTCGGCGGTCACCACCGCTGAAGCCGTGATGGTAGCCCGCCTCCACGGGCAGCCATCTTGACCAATGTCCAGCATGCATTGACGGGCGCCAGCTCCTCCGCTCGTCGATCAACTCGTCGAGATCTGTGCCGCATGGCGTCCTGCATGGGGGGAGGATAAGGGCCGTCTCCCAGAACGGGCCGCGGTAGCGCCGCGGCTACTCGCCAAGCCATGGCAGCGCCGGGCAAGCCGCTCCCGAAGTGTTCCACCGAGGGGCAGTCTAGCAGGAGCCGGGCCAGTCGTATTTTACCTCGCTCGTCAGCGGCACGGAGATCCTCGTCACCAGCAGCGCCGCATTGCTTGGGTCCAGGGCTCGGCGACGAGAACGCGCCTCCGTTAATCGAGCCCCTCTTTGGTACTTACTTTTTAAGAGGGTAGAGCAAGAACTCACACCCGCTCTCCTCCGATGGAAGGCTCAGTGGCTTAGCTTTGGTTTTGGTGCACATGGCAGGGTCGAGTGTAACAAAAGGTGGATCAGAGGTCAAGCAGAGGTCACACAGAGGTCAAGCAGAGGTCAAGCAGAGGTCAAGCAGAGATCAAGCAGAGGCCGAGCAGAGGTCAAGCAGAGGCCAAGGCAAAAGGTCAAGCAGAGGTCACGTACAGCATGCCAAATGTTTTTGGGGGGGAACGGGGGGGAGGGGGGTAAAAGGGGGGGTTCTGTGCTGTAGTAGGCCACACTAAGTAGGCCAGACTGTAGTAGGCCATACTTAAGTAGGCCAGACTGTAGTAGGCATGGTAGTAGGCATACCTTTGAGTTCAGCGCCCACTCGGGACCGCCGCTTGCGTGCGCCACGGAGAGAGCATCGTACCGGGGGATTTTAGGCTTTCGGGGGCTGGGGTTTAGGATTCTAAACCCTAAACCCTTACCCCCGAAAGCCTCAAAACGGGTTTAGGGTTACGGGTTAAGGTTTGAGGGTTTGGTCACTGGCTATAGTACTGTAGTATGCCATGTTAGCAAGGCTGGTAAACGTACCTTGGAGCTGAGCGCCCACTCGGGACCGCCGCTTGCGTTCGCCACGGAGAGCGTCGCGCCTGGGCCGTCGCCCTCCTCCTCCACCTCGCGCTCCCCCTCGTATTTCTGCGTGGTGTGGAGGGTGTGGGAGGGTGTGGGAGGGTGGGGGG
>VFSX01000890.1:0-23771 GCA_016618255.1 Chlamydomonas sp. UWO 241 | reverse complement strand
TGCGTGCGTGCGTGCGTGCGTGCGTGCGTGCGTGCGTGGCGTGCGTGCGTGCGTGCGTGCGTGCCGTGCGTGCCGTGCGTGCGTGCGTGCGTGCGTCCGTGCGTGCGTGCGTGCGTGCGTGCGTGCGTGCGTGCGTGCGTGCGTGCGTGCGTGCGTGCGTGTGCGTGCGCGTGCGTGCGTGCGTGCGTGCGTGCGTGCGTGCGTGCGTGCGTGCGTGCGTGCGTGCGTGCGTGCGTGCGTGCGTGCGTGCGTGCGTGCGTGCGTGCGTTCGTTCGTGCGTGCGTGCGTGCGTTCGTGCGTGCGTGCGTGCGTGCGTGCGTGCGTGCGTGCGTGCGTGCGTGCGTGCGTGCGTGCATGCGTGTGCGTGCGTGTGCGCGTGCGTGCGTGTGCGTGCGTGTGCGCGTGCGTGCGTGTGCACGCAGGTCCAAAGGAGACGGGAAACCGCCACTAGGGACAGGGGGCTAGGGGCCCGGGGGGAGGGGCCACTCTAGGAACCAGCGGCGGCGTGGGCGGGAGGAGCACGGAGGGCGGGGTGGGGGCGGCGGACACTCTAAGAACCGGCGGCGGCGTGGGCGGGAGGAGGGGCCCTCTAGGAATCGGCGGCGGCGTGGGCTGTGTGGGAGGGTGGCAGGAACAGGGAAAGGAGCAAAAGCAGAGCCTAGTTGGAGGGGCGAAAGGCGGAGACAGGGGGGGCAGCCCGGGGGGGAAGGGGTCACGCGCACATGGGGTCCATGCGCATGTGCATGCCGAAATGCATGGAGGCACTCACCTGGGCCAATAACAGAGCAGAGGCCACTCCACGTCGCACAGACCAGCAGGTCTGGGTGTCACCGGCTGAGCAAGGTAGCCGAACGACAGTGGCGACGAGCAGGGGTAACGGTCGTCGGCCACAGAGAAAATGCGGCGACGCGCGGCTGAGCCAGTGCCTCCGCCGTCACTCTTGCGTCGAAGCGCACGTTAAAGGGGCTCCAACGCAACCGAAATCGAGGAAATCCGTCCACGGAGTCGGAAGCTACTGAAAAAACTCACCCCCAGTGACCCAGGAATCGAACCTAGAGGTCCCAGGTTCGATTCCTGGGTCGCTCACCGGTTTCTGGTTTCCGGTTAACCAAAAATACCAATACCAGTTTCCCTGATCCTCAGTTCCCGTGTTGCTGTAGCCTAGAGGCGTCGGCATGATGTGTTGCTTTGATGTAATACAATTAAAAAAAAAAAAAAAAAGGGGGGAGTTGCGCGCCCGTTTTTTTTTTTTTTTTTTTTCTGAGGCCAACGTTACACTCAAGCAACGCAGCCATGCCGACACCTAAGCGACAGCAACACAGGAAACAAAGAGGAAACAAGAGACCCGGGTGTTGGAACGGAGACTCTCGAAGGCACGTTCGGAGCCGTGGCGGACCCTGAAAACACAGGGACACGCAAGCCAATCGATCGAGAGCACCAGAGCCGACAGGACTTAAGGAACTTGGACTCGGGGGAACGGGACTTGAGGATAAGGAAGACGAAGGACACGGACTCGAGGGAATTGAAGTCAGGAAACTCGAGGCACGTGGGACAATGGAACGATGAGGGAACGACTGGAAGAAAGGGGTGGCGCGCCGCCGCTGTCACCGCCGCCGTTATGCTTGCCGATGACATGTCCGGGTGGAGTGGCGCGCCCGTGGCAAAAGCTAAGAAGAAGGAGCTGCACGCGTGGACTTTTTTTTTTTTTTTAAACGCGTCTTCGTGTCGCGGTCATTGGCTTCATCACTTGTTTCTGGTTACCGGTTTACCAAAAATACCGATACCAGTTTCCCTGTTCTTTGGTCCCCGTGTTGCTGTAGCCTAGGCGTTAACATAAGGTGTTGCTATGATGTAATACCTTTTAAAAAAAAATAAAAAAAATCCGGCGTGTGCGCTGTGACCGCCAGGCGAGTGGGCTGTTGGGATACAGCCTTGCCCTTCGCGCCGTTCACCTGGCCTTCGACTCTGTCACCGGTTTTTTTTTTTACCGGTGCCATCCGGCGGGATCGGCAGCGTACCGTGTAGGACATTACCTAGGAGGAGGATGGTTCGACCTTTGGGCTAGCGGTAAACGATGTTATCTGCGAACCTGGAGGTCCCAGTTTTTTTTTCTTTTTTTTCAGGGGCCAACGTTACACTCAAGCAACGCAGCCACGCCGACACCTAAGCGACAGCAACACATTTTTTTTTTTTTTTTAAAAGGTATTACATCAAAGCAACACCTTATGCCGACGCCTAGGCTACAGCAACACAGGGACCAAGGAACAAGGAAACTGGTATTGGTATTTTTGGTAAACCGGAAACCAGAAACCGGTGAGCGACCCAGGAATCGAACCTGGAGTTTTTAGGATTGCAGATAACATCGTTAACCACTAGCCCAAAGGTGGAACCATCCCCCCCCAAGGGCGCGCCACTCCACCCGGACATGTCATCGGCAAGCATAACGGCGGCGGTGACATCGGCGGCGCGCCACCCAAGGTCTCTTGTTTCCTTTTTGTTTCCTGTGTTGCTGTCGCATAGGTGTCGGCATGGCTGCGTTGCTTGAGTGTAACGTTGGCCCCTGAAAAAAAACGAAAAAAAAACTGGGACCTCCAGGTTCGCAGATAACATCGTTAACCGCTAGCCCAAAGGTAGAACCATCCAACACCAAGGTAATGTCCTCCTCGGTACGCTGCCGATTCCGCCGGATGGCACCGGTGACAGAGTCGAGGGCCAAGTGAACGGCGCGAAGGGCAAGGCTGTATTCCAACAGCCCACTCGCCGGGCGGTCACAGCGCACACGCCGGATTTTTTTTATTTTTTTTTAAAAGGTATTACATCAAAGCAACACCTTATGTTGACGCCTAGGCTACAGCAACACGGGGACCAAAGAACAGCGAAACTGGTATCGGTATTTTTGGTAAACCGGTAACCAGAAACAAGTGATGAAGCCAATGACCGCGACACGGAGACGCGTTTAAAAAAAAAAAAAAAAGTCCACGCGTGCAGCTCCTTCTTCTTAGCTTTCGCCACGGGCGCGCCACTCCACCCGGACATGTCTGGGTCGCTCACCGGTTTCTGGTTTCCGGTTTACCAAAAATACCAATACCAGTTTCCTTGTTCCTTGGTCCCCGTGTTGCTGTAGCCCAGGCGTCGGCATAAGGTGTTGCTTTGATGTAATACCTTTTTTTTTTTTTTTTTTTAAATCCTTTGCTTCTACGTCTTCCTCTCCCCTCAAGTCCTTTTCAGCTTTCTTCCAGTCGTTCCCTCATCGTTCCATCGTCCCACGTGCCTCGAGTTTCCTGACTTCCATTCCCTCGTGTCCGTGTCCTTTGTCTTCCTTCTCCTCAAGTCCCGTTCCCCCGAGTCCAAGTTCCTTTAGTCCTGTCGGCTCTGGTGCTCTCGATCGATTGGCTTGCGTGTCCCTGTGTTTTCAGGGTCCGCCACGGCTCCGAACGTGCCTTCGAGAGTCTCCGTTCCAACACCCGGGTCTCTTGTTTCCTCTTTGTTTCCTGTGTTGCTGTCGCTTAGGTGTCGGCATGGCTGCGTTGCTTGAGTGTAACGTTGGCCTCAGAAAAAAAAAAAAAAAAAACGGGCGCGCAACTCCACCTCTTTTTTTTTTTTTTAATTGTATTACATCAAAGCAACACATCATGCCGACGCCTCTAGGCTACAGCAACACGGGAACTGAGGATCAGGGAAACTGGTATTGGTATTTTTGGTTAACCGGAAACCAGAAACCGGTGAGCGACCCAGGAATCGAACCTGGGACCTCTAGGTTCGATTCCTGGGTCACTGGGGGTGAGTTTTTTCAGTAGCTTCCGACTCCGTGGACGGATTTCCTCGATTTCGGTTGCGTTGGAGCCCCTTTAACGTGCGCTTCGACGCAAGAGTGACGGCGGAGGCACTGGCTCAGCCGCGCGTCGCCGCATTTTCTCTGTGGCCGACGACCGTTACCCCTGCTCGTCGCCACTGTCGTTCGGCTACCTGGCTCAGCCGGTGACACCCAGACCTGCTGGTCTGTGCGACGTGGAGTGGCCTCTGCTCTGGTATTGGCCCAGGTGAGTGCCTCCATGCATTTCGGCATGCACATGCGCATGGACCCCATGTGCGCGTGACCCCTTCCCCCCCGGGCTGCCCCCCCTGTCTCCGCCTTTCGCCCCTCCAACTAGGCTCTGCTTTTGCTCCTCTCCCTGTTCCTGCCACCCTCCCACACAGCCCACGCCGCCGCCGATTCCTAGAGGGCCCCTCCTCCCGCCCACGCCGCCGCCGGTTCTTAGAGTGTCCGCCGCCCCCACCCCGCCCTCCGTGCTCCTCCCGCCCACGCCGCCGCTGGTTCCTAGAGTGGCCCCTCCCCCCGGGCCCCTAGCCCCCTGTCCCTAGTGGCGGTTTCTCGTCTCCTTTGGACCTGCGCGCACACGCACGCACGCACGCACGCACGCACGCACGCACGCACGCACGCACGCACGCACGCACGCACGCACGCACGCACGCACGCACGCACGCACGCACGCACGCACGCACGCACGCACGCACGCACGCACGCACGCACGCACGCACGCACGCACGCACGCACGCACGCACGCACGCACGCACGCACGCACGCACGCACGCACGCACGCACGCACGCACGCACGCACGCACGCACGCACGCACGCACGCACGCACGCACGCACGCACGCACGCACGCACACGCACGCACGCACGCACGCACGCACGCACGCACGCACGCACGCACGCACGCACGCACGCACGCACGCACGCACGCACGCACGCACGCACGCACGCGCTGGCACGCACGCTCGCTCGCTCGCGTGCACACGGCTTGTTTTGAACATAGAACCAGTGGTGGCTCCTGTGAGCGCTCCTTGCCTTTCCCGGCGCCTAGGCACTACTAGTGTCCCTTTCTCTAGGTAGCCAGCACTCCTAGTGGCCCCCCTAGCGTTTCCCCCCTAGCGACTCCCAAGGGGCCCTCCTGGGCACCCCTCCGTAGAGGACTATTTCTGCGGCCCTCTTTTTCCAGTCTCCACCACCCCCACCCGACGCCGTAAACCCCCTTTCACGTGCACCCCACGCACCCTCTCCCCTCCGTCTGTTGTAGCCAGCTGGCAGCTTCGGCCTCTGGTTTTCCCTTTGCCCCT
The DNA here is from genome assembly GCA_016618255.1 of Chlamydomonas sp. UWO 241. NCBI lineage: Eukaryota > Viridiplantae > Chlorophyta > Chlorophyceae > Chlamydomonadales > Chlamydomonadaceae > Chlamydomonas > Chlamydomonas priscui. The sequence continues at coordinate 18,651 of VFSX01000890.1, read as the reverse complement.
CCCCCCAGGATCTGTCTTTCCCCCTCTGGGCTACACTCCCCCCCACCACCTGCGTCGCCGCCGCCACGTCCCATAGTCCCTTGGATATTGCCGCTTACACCCCGAGGCCCCTAAGCCCTTTTGGGATCCCTGGCCCTTTGGCCCCCCTAGTGCCGCCCGCTCTCCCTCCTCGCACCGCCTCTGACCCTTAGCCCCAGCGGCCTCTAGGCCCCTGCTCCCCCAACCCCTCTCTCCGCCGCTGCATCCTTTTGTTTTTTGGTGTGCACGCACGCACGCACGCACGCACGCACGCACGCACGCACGCACGCACGCACGCACGCACGCACGCACGCACGCACGCACGCACGCACGCACGCACGCACGCACGCACGCACGCACGCACGCACGCACGCACGCACGCACGCACGCACGCACGCACGCACGCACGCACGCACGCACGCACGCACGCACGCACGCACGCACGCACGCACGCACGCACGCACGCACGCACGCACGCACGCACGCACGCACGCTCGAACACGCACAGGCACAAACGTTTGCCTGAGCACGCATCGGCACGCATGCACGCCCACTAGAATGCACGCCATCCTTTGAGTCTAGCGCTGCCGGTGCCTCCTCTAGCTGCTCCCTGTCTTTCCCGGAGCCTTCCGACTCGTAGTTTTTTCCTGCCCCTCCCAGTGGCCGCCCTAGTGACTCACAAGGGGCCTTGAGCCCCCCCCCCTCCCCCGGGGCCTCTTTTATCTCTGCCCGCTTCCCTTTTAGCCCTCTGGTCACAACACGTGCCCCAATTGCCGCACCACCATCCCCGCTCTTCCCCGGGCATCCGTTGACTCACCGGGGTCGGGTGGCCTCTTGCGGGAGGGGTGGGCCGGCGTCCTCGATGGGTTCTATGAGTCGGACGAGGAAGGCATCGCTGGCAACACGTCGAGGTTTGCCGACGCTGGCCGCTCTGCGGGGGCTGGTGTCACCGAGGGCGGTGCGGCCGCCGTGCTAGCTGGTGGTGCCGACTCCGCTGGTGGCAGTGGCGCTGATGCAGGTCCTGCTGTCGCTGCCCTCCCCGTAGCTGACAACGGCATCGGTGCACACACTGCTGGCAGTGCTGGTGCCACGGCCAGCGGTGGCCACATCGCGCATTCTGCAGGTGTTGGCCGCGTGGCTGGCGGTGCCAACGAGGTGCACACGGACACCTCCATGCGTATGCCAGAAGGGGGCAGCGATGTGCTTGCCACCGGAGGGACCGCAGGGGGCCACGAGGTGCACTCTGCAGGCACAAGCGTCATGGGTGCTGCCATGCGTTCTGGGTCTGCTGCCCCGCCGACAGCCAGCGCTTCCGCCCCCATGGCTGTTGCGGGGTCACCACCCACTGACTCATCCCCTGGTGATGACGGCGGGGACAGTGGTGGCTCTCTAGGACCCCGCGTCGGGACTCTGGCTGCTTCCGGCCGTGCTGACAGGGCCGGCTCCTGGCGGGCATCACCGAGCCGTGACGATGAGGCCGTCGCCCTCGCGCGCGCTGCTGCGAGCCGTGCTCGGGGCGGGCGGAGCACACCTGTCAACCCCCTTGCAATCCGTACTACGAGTAGCAGCGGTTACATGCTCCGGAACCGCTCTGCCCTCAGCCCGCCGGGCAGCTGGCTAAACCTCCCCGGCATGAACGGCCGCGCGCACGCCGGTGCGATGGCAATGGAAGTCGACCTGCCCGTTGTCACTGCTGCCGCGCCTTTGGTGCCTCCCACCGTACCCAGGCAGTCAGCACCGGCGGATCTTGGCATGGGCCTCGGGGCGCACGCTGGCACCTCCCGGGGCCCGGTTGGCACCCAGACTCTGCCTTTGCAGGTCAACTCCATCTTCGGGCAGCCAACCCTAGGGACATCGGCCGCGCTCACCCCGCCCACTGGTGCACGTGCTGCCGGGCGTGGTGCATCGGCAGCCGCCACGTCGCTGCCACCGCGGCCCACCATCTTCGGGCAGCCGATCCCGGACCAACCGGCATCGCGCTCCCCAGCGGTCGACCCGCGCACGCAGTACCAGTTTGGGTCAGGGGTGTCTAGCCATGCCACTCCCGACAGGTGGTTCGACTCAAACCCCGTCTTCTACCACGATCAGGTTCACGGCGACTACTGCGAGCACGACCGTGGCCCCGCCTTCCGCCACCACCCGGAGCGAGGCCGCAGGTCCTATGACGACGACGAAGACGACTCTCTCCCAGCGCGCTGCGGCCCCCACGGCATGTGGGCTGGTCCCCAGCGCAGGGCGCCATGAGTACGCCCGGTGCGCCCACCGGCCGCCGCCTCTCAGTCATCATGCTCAACGTACGAGGCCTCACTGGTGCTAAGCTGGTGCAGGTCACGGCCTGGCTGCGCGAGCAGCAGGCGGACGTGGGCATCTTGACTGAGACGCAAACCGCCGCAGATCCACAAGATTTGTTGCGGCGGCAGCCCGGTGCGAGCGCCTTTTGGCCTGGCGCGCGGTTCTTCCACACGCCGGGTGCCGGTTCCACCGGCGGGGTGGTGATGGTCCTCAGTCCGGACTGCCCCCTCACTCAGCCCACTAGGCATGATGCCCCCCTCGACACGTCGGGGCGCATCCTCCGCGTCGACGCGTTCCTCGATGGATCGCCTTTCCGCCTCATTGGAGTCTACGCCCCGGCACAGCCTGTCCACCGGGGAGTTTTCTTCTCTTCCACCCTGGCTGGATACTTCCCGGTCAATGACCCTACCCCGACTGTTGTGGCTGGCGATTTCAACGTCACCCTGCACCAGGATGACCGCGTCGCCTGCCCGGTGCCAGGGGTGCACATCGGTGCATCAGAGCTGCTGGCCGTCATGGGCTCGGCACAGCTGTGCGACATTTGGCGCGACCTCAACCCTGCCGCCATGGCCTTCACTCACTGGTCGGCGTCGACATCATCGGGAAAACGCCTGGACCGCTTCCTTGTCTCTGAGTGCTTCTCACCAGCTCTGACCACAGCTGCGCTTCCTGCCGCCACTGCGCTCAGTGCGACCTCAGACATTCTGCCCTCAGCGCCCGTCTCCACCGACCACCTGCCTGTGTCCCTCATGGTGACTTGCATGACGTCAGGCGTGCCGCGTGGCCGGGGCATCCTGTCGTTCCCCCTGCGTTTGCTGAACTCCAAGGAGCCCTCTGCAGCCGTGAGCGCCTTTATCGTTAAGACGGTCCCCCCACTCATGGTGTGCCCGGCGTCTGAGCTCATCGGCGCCTTCGATGCCTGGAAGTCGGCATTCATAGACATGGCTGTTGGTGTTGACAAGCGCCACCGCCGCGACCGCCAGGCGCCCGCGCGTGCCGCCGACCACTGCGCGCGCAGCGCCCGAGAGGGCATGCTTGCTGCAGCAGCATCCGGGGGGGACGTCGGTGCGGCTGCCACCATTTGGCTCGCGCAGAAGGACAACGCTGCGGCGGCATGGCGTGCGCTCTCCGCATTGGCATGGGACGTGGCTGCCACTCTCGACCAGAACAAGGGTGAAACCAGCTCGTACTACTTCCACCACCAGGCACGCGAGATGCACACAGTCACCACCATGCTCTCCCTCAACCGACCCGGCCGTGCCCCTACTGACAGCCCCGATGCCGCCTCGTTTGTGTCGGACGCTCCGAAAGCGACCAAGTACGTTGTCGACTTCTTCTCTTCTGAGTCTTCCATCGGTCTGTTCCGCCCGCAGCTGGGCATTGACCCCGCAGCCCAGCACACCCTCCTGACCACCCTGCCAAGGAGGCTGGATGGGCCCTTCGCTGCCTTGGCCGAGGGCGTCGACTGTGCCAACGACGCGCTTGCTGGCATGCTTACGGCAGAAGAGCTGCAGGTTGCGCTCTCCCACGCGGCTAGGGGCAAGGTCCCCGGCGGCGACGGCATTCCGTACGAGGTCTACCGCCACTGGCGCGGTTCCCTCTCCCCCCTCCTCCTCCGTGTGTTCAACACCGGCTTTGGAGAGGCTGGCCGCACGTCACCTACCCCGTTTGCTCTGCTCCTCCGTGGGGTTGTTTGCTTGCTCTCCAAGCCAGGCAAGCCGGGCGATGAGCTCGATGGCTACCGGCCCATCACGCTCCTCAATTCAGACGTGAAGCTTGTGATGAGCATCATAGCCAACCGCCTACAAGTCCCGCTTGACTACTTCATCGACATCGGGCAGGGCGCGTTTATCCATGGCCGTGACATCTCTCACAACGTGCGCTACCATCTCGCGCTGGCTGCCCGCTTCCGCGACCTCGGCCTGCCGGGCTGGCTGGTGCACAGCGACCTGACTAAGGCGTACGACACGGTGAACAGGGGCTGGCTCGACCAAGCCATGATCCGCATGGGTTTCCGACCCGACGGGGTGGTTAGGTGGTGTCGAATCCTCCTCGGAGGGGCCAAGGTCAGGGTGCGCGTCAACGGCTTCTTCACGCCAGATTTCCCGATGGACTCTGGTCTCTTTCAGGGCTCGGCGCTCTCATGCATGGAGTGGGTCATCGTTCTGCAGCCCGTGATGTCCTACCTGTCGTCGCTGCAGGCTGGCGGTACACTCACCACGTTCAGGCTGCCCGGACCAAACGGGGTCGGTGAGGGGTCGGAGGCCCCTCCGGCGCAGGCGTTCGCGGATGACGTCACGCTCGCCACGCGCTGCCCCGAGAGCGACATCGCGAGGTTCCAGACGGCGCTCGCCCTCTCCCGCAGCGCTGGCAACCCGAGCGAGTCGGTCAACAAGTTCTTCTTCACACGGCTCGCCGGTCCGACCCCCGATGATCTCATGTTTCAGGCAGGTGTCCGCGAGCGCCACGTTGCGACTGGGTACCCCCTCCGTGACATTGCAGCTGCGGTCTCTCGCCACCTCGGCGTGCCTATCGCCCCTGATAACCTGGACGCCGTCGTTGCCGCCGCGTACGGCACCATGGCGGGTTCCATGCTTGCTGCCACTAGGCGGTGGGCAGGCGTCGCGCTCACGCTCATCGGCCGTGCTCACGTCGCCACGCAGTGCATCGCGGCCAAGCTCGTCTACCAGGCGGGTTTCACCATGACCGTACGTGCCCTGCTTCAGGCCATGCAACAGGTCACAAACCGCTACGTTGCAGCCTCTGCGCGTGCGGAGGAGGTCACTCCAAACGCGGGGTGCCTCTACCCGTGCGCTGCTGTGTCCCACCTGCCCCGGGGCATGGGGGGCATTGGCCTACCCGACCTCGATTCGCACGCGACGGCCATGAGGGCGAAGGCCATCTGGCAGCTGTTCGGCTTCAACTCACACCCGTGGGCAGCACTGTACGCGTCGAAAGTCGCCAAGCCTGCTGCTGCCGTCCCCCATCTCCCGCCTGGGCCACTCTGGGTCGCTACGCATCCGGGGGCGGTTTCCGGCCTCAGCATGGATGCGACGTCTATTGTGCGGGAAGGCGTCAAGGCGTTCATGCAGCTGCGCATCACGCGCATCATGCCTCCAGACTCGCTGTCTTTTGAGTCTGTCATGCGCGAGGCCACTTTTGGCAACGACGCCGTGCCGGGCATCGATTTCCAGGGCCTCCGCACCGATGCGGCACGGCGGTGGAGGCGCCTCTGCGACGTGCGTGATGCATGGCTCCAGCGCGCCGCCCTGTCAGCGGCTGCTCTCTCTGACCTTGACCTCATCATCGCGGCATTGCCTGCCGCGTGGCGCATCAATGTGCAATGCAGCGCTGCGCCGACTGCCCCCTGGTCGCGTGTTGGCACTGACGCGGCAACAGGCTGGGCAATCATACGCGGTGCTGACCCGATGGCGCCAGAGGATGCAGGCTCGGCAGCAGTGCGCCGATGGTTGGTTTGGCCGTCTGGTAGGCTGCACCCGCTGCCGGGAGGCGCGGGGCGGCCTGGTCAGGCGGCGATGGTCGTCATCCGCCCAAAGCCGCGTCAGCGCTGGCTCCGTGCTGACTACAACTTCTACGCGGCCGAAATGGTCAAGGTTGACCCCGACGATCGCCGCGCTGTCGCTGAGCCATGGCTGGTGGGTGTGTGGGACACCATGCAGCTTGACCCGTGTGCCTGGGGCATCCCGGCCGTCGCAGGGATCGGCCAAGATACCGTCTCTCTCCTCGAAATGACCGTTCGTGCTGCGCGGCTGCGCCTGCGCTACACCACGGCAGCCAGCGAGGACATGGGCTTCGGCTCCAACGTTTTTGGGGTCCGAACAGACGGAGCGATCTTCCCCCCAGCGTGGCGCCTCCCGAGCGAGGCTGGCATCAGCGCGGGCGCCCTCCGCGACCGCGCAACGATCCCTACTCGGCAGCTCGATCGCCACGGGCTTGTTGGGCGTGACGAGCGCTGTTGCCGCACGCTAGAGGTGGTCAAGAACGGTTTCCCGCCAGAGGACGTTGACAACCCCGTGGCGTGGGTGCGCGGGGTCCAGTCAGGTGCCGGCCCCTCCGCGCCTCGGCAGCCCAACCGCCTGCAGGTGCGTCGCTCCGAGGGGGAGGCTGCTGCTAAAGACCAGCCTCTACCCGGCGGGGCGCCGATCAGCGACCCCGACCTACCAGAGGGGTTTGCTCAGGTCTAGACCCGCCTCCTCGACCCGACCATCCACCGGCCTTTTGTAATCACCGCTTGGCGCATCCTCCACTGCTGCCTTGGCTGCAACGCCTTCATCGCGGTCAAGCTCCTCGACCCGGACACCGCGCCGGCTGATGCGGACGGTAACCCAGACGTGTCAACTGCGTGTTGCGGTCACCCGTTCTGTGCCTCTCTCACCGACCCGCCTTTCGAGACCCTCGCTCACACGTTTCTCGACTGCCCGGCGGCACGACCAGCCATGCTATGGCTTTGTGACACGTGGGCGGCGCTGACGGGTGGCGCGCCGCCGCCGCTCACCGCCGCCGTTATGCTTGCCGATGACATGTCCGGGTGGAGTGGCGCGCCCGTGGCGAAAGCTAAGAAGAAGGAGCTGCGCGCGTGGACGCGCCTCCGTGTCACGGTCATCGGCGCCATCTGGCGTGTGCGCTGTGACCGCCAGGCGAGTGGGCTGTTGGGGGACAGCCTTGCCCTTCGCGCCGTCCGCCTGGCCCTCGACTCTGTCACCGGTGCCATCCGACGGGATTGGCAGCGTACCGAGGAAGACATCACCATGGTGGATGATGGCTTCTTCTGCGTGGACTGGTGGCGTGGCTTTGACGCAGAGCGTGACAAGGACTGGTTCTGCAGCCAGTGGGCGACACCGCCGCTCCTTTGCGCGGTGCTTGCTGCGCCCGGTGCCACTACAGGCGACACAACGTACACCCTCGACGTCCGCGTGGGCGTCGTGGGGCAGGTCCCGCTGCCGGCGTGAAAGGTTTCCTGCTGTGCGTACGCCATTGCTTGCCTGACCTCCACGTGTCTGCTTACTTTGGTGCCCCAGAGACACCACTGTTCCGTCAGGCAGCCCCTCACTTCCCCTGCTGTCCTCCCCTCCACCCGCTGCTTTTCTCTCTGCCCCTTCCCCCCCTTTTTTTCTGTGGTAGAGAGTCCAGCCACTCGGCCGTGTCTCATGTTCTGCCGCGTTGCTGCCTTTTTTTCCTTTTTAGTTTCTTCTGCTTTGCCTCCTATTCCCCCCACCTGCCCTCTGGCTTGAGCCTGAAGGCGGGTGGGGGGGGAGGGTAAGGAGTGGTGGAGGCATGGCGCTCCTCCGCCAGCCCTCTCCCTGTCCCCCCTTCAAAAGAAAAAAAGAAAAAACTCTCCCGCTTTGGCATCAGGTTAGACACCGGTTTGAGTTTGCTGCTTTCCCAGTTTGGCGTGCTTTTTAGTCCTCTCTGTGCCCCTCCTTTCATTCCTGCCCATCTGCCCTCTGGCTCAAGCCGGTGGGAAGGTGTGGGGGGGCGGGGGCTGGCGGAGGAGTCTCTCCGCCAGTCCTCCCCATTCCCTGTGCACCTGCCTCCCCATCTGCCTTCCAGCTCCGCCCCCTTCCTTTTTCCTCCCTCCCCCTGTTCTTCTCCTCTGCCTCTCGCCCCCTTCCCTCTTCCTCCCTCTCCCTGTTCTTCTCCTCTGCCTCTTGCTCTCTTCTCAGCCACCTCGCCCGCCTCCCGGTTCTTCCACTCTTCCTATCCCTCCCCCCTCCTCCCTCTAAAAAAATATATATATATATCTCCTCTCCCCGCTCTGATCCGTCTCCCCCTCTCTCTGCTCTGTTTGCTCCCTTCACTGTTCTTATTGGCCCCCTGCATCTCCCTGTCTTTTTCTCTCCCCCCCCATCCCTGCCTGCCCCTTCCCGCCCTGCCTGCACCACCATCCCTTCTTGTCTGCCATTCCCCCCTTCCCTCTCCCTGCCTGCCCACTCCCTGTTTGTTCCCCTTCCCTTCCCTCCCTCCCCTCCTTGCGTGCCCCGCCCCCCCCCCCCGTGCCCCTCCCCCCTCCCCCCCCCTCTGCACGGGTATTATTTTGTCATCCTTTGCTTCTACGTCTCCCTCTCCCTTCGAGTCCTTTCAGCTTTCTTCCAGTCGTTCCCTCATCGTTCCATCGTCTCACGTGCCTCGAGTTTCCTGACTTCCGTTCCCTCGTGTCCGTATCTTTCGCCTCCATTATCCTCGAGTCCCGTTCCTCCAAGTCCAAGTTCCTTTAGTCCTGTCGAATCTGGTTCTCTAGATGGATTGGCTTGCATGTCCCTGTGTTTTCAGGGGCCGTCACGGTCCGGCCGTGCCTTCCGGAGTCTCCGTTCCATCACCTGGGTCTCTTGTTTCTGCTTTGTTTCCTGTTTTTCTGTCGCTTAGGTGTCGGCATGGCTGCGTTGCTTGAGTGTAACGTTGGCCTCTGAAAAAAAATAAAGAAAAAAAATCCACCGGCTTTTTGTAATCACCGCATGGCGCATCCTATACTGCTGCCTTGGCTGCAACGCCTTCATCGCGGTCAAGCTCCTTGACCCGGACACCGCGCCGGCTTTTTTTTTCGCCAGATGCCGTTACGCCACTCTACAGGGTACGCCCCACTGCTGGTCAGGTAACGGTAGAGGGAGCCATACGATGCGGTCATCTGGTTCAGCTGGAGCTCGATCACAATGAGCCCGCTCTTGCGGATGGTGCATGCAGGTGGGTGATCCTTCCCGACACCAAATCTGGTGTTCAGGTCGGTCATCAATGCCGCGTGAAGGCTGTCCTGGTGCAGCCTGCCGGCTGCATCCCCCACCATCAGGCAGAAGACCGACGTTTGCGCATGGACGTTGTCAACCGTCCCACCACCGAGGCGTTGGCCATGGTCGACGACGCGGGCGACCAAAGAGTGGTCACCCGCCCACAACGCGCCCTGAACGAGCATGCCGCAGGAGGCAACTACCCTTGGGCTGATCTACCGGTCCCCCACATAACTGTCAAACTCCCGATCAAACTGCCTCTAACCCGCAACGGCCGGAATTCCCGCCGGGGCTCTGAGTCGCCGCCTTCGTCCCCTCCTTCTAAGTTCAAACCACCCGCACAGGCACCGACAACCCGGGCCGCGAGTCGTCGGGGCCGGGCGGCGGCAAGCCGGCTCCTATACGGGCAGGACAAACTTAGAAGAAAAGTAGGAAAACAGGGAAGGCGAGGCCGGGGGGGAAGTGCGGACGGGAGGGGCTTTGGGCTGGTGGATCGGGAGTTGGGGGTTCAGCAGTCCGACAGGTCAGGGACCTACCTAGGGGTCGGCGGCTCAGTGGGTCGGTGAGTCGGCAGGCCAGAGGAGGCCAGGAGGGGGTCAGAGCGACACGGTTTGGGGTGGCAACGGAGTGTGACCCCCATATGGAAGGAGCCGCTTGAGCTGGCGCCGCTTCTGGGCAGAGAAAAGGGGTGCGAGTGTGCGCGGAAAGCGGGGGTACTAAGGGTGGGGGGGGGTGGCGGGTCCAGTGGCTGGAGTTGCCAGAGGGCTAAAAGGGAAGGGGGAAAAAAAATAGAGGCCCCGGGGGAGGGGGGAGGGCTCAGGGCCCCTTGTGAGTCACTAGGGCGGCCACTGGGAGGGGCAGGAAAAACTTCGAATTCGAAGGCTCCGGGAAAGACAGGAAGCAGCTAGAGGAGGCACCGGCAGCGCTAGACTCAAAGGATGGCGTGCATTCTAGTGGGCGTGCATGCGTGCCGATGCGTGCTTAGGCAAACGTTTGTGCCTGCGTGTGTTTGTGCGTGCGTGCGTGTGTGTGTGCGTGCGTGCGTGCGTGCGTGCGTGCGTGCGTGCGTGCGTGCGTGCGTGCGTGCGTGCGTGCGTGCGTGCGTGCGTGCGTGCGTGCGCTTGCGTGCGTGCGCGCGTGCGTGCGTGCGTGCGTGCGTGCGTGCGTGCGTGCGTGCGTGCGTGCGTGCGTGCGTGCGTGCGTGCGTGCGTGCGTGCGTGCGTGCGTGCGTGCGTGCGTGCGTGCGTGCGTGCGTGCGTGCGTGCGTGCGTGCGTGCGTGCGTGCGTGCGGGCGTGCGTGCGTGCGTGCGTGCGTGCGTGCGTGCGTGCGTGCGTGCGTGCGTGCGTGCGTGCGTGCGTGCGTGCGTGCGTGCGTGTGCGTGCGTGCGTGCGTGCGTGCGTGCGTGCGTGCGTGCGTGCGTGCGTGCGTGCGTGCGTGCGTGCGTGCGTGCACACCAAAAACCAAAGGGATGCAGCGGCAGAGAGGGGGTTGGGGGAGCAGGGGCCTAGAGGCCTCTGGGGCTAAGGGTCAGAGGCGGTGCGAGGAGGGAGAGCGGGCGGCACTAGGGGGGCCAAAGGGCCAGGGATCACAAAAGGGCTTAGGGGCCCCAAGGTGCAAGCGGCAATAGCCAAGGGACCATGGGACTTGGCGAAGGCGACACAGGGGGAGTGTGGCCCAGAGGGGGAAAGACAGATCCTACGGGGAGGGGCAAAGGGAAAACCAGAGGCCGAAGCTGCTAGCTGGCTACAACAGACGGAGGGGAGAGGGTGCGTGGGGTGCACCGGAAGGGGGCTTGAGGCGTCGGGTTGTGGGTGGTGGAGACTGGAAAAAGAGGGCACAGAAAGATTCCTCTACGGAGGGGTGCCTAGGAGGGCCCCTTGGGAGTCGCTAGGGGGGAAACGCTAGGGGGGCCACTAGGAGTGCTGGATACCTAGAGAAAGGGACTCTAGTAGTGCCTAAAAAGTCACAAGTGACAAGTAACAAGTTACACGGGGTTTCCAGCTAAGCAGGCTGCTCTTCTTCTAGAAACACACGCCGATAATCCAGCACACTTAAGTACTGATGATGATGATGGATCTTACAGTCTGTGTGACACCAGTAATGATGTATAAGACCGGTGTCGGCGCTAGCGCCCGACACCTTAAACTCAGTTTCAGTGGGAAACTGGCTGGCTACCTGGTAGGGTTGAGGGTAAACCCCCACACGCGCGCACGCACTGGACCTAGACAGGACACTGGGCCCCCAGATCCACCCTATACCACCCAGGTAGTGACAGCAACGCATTGTTGGTGTGCGCCTGTGTTCTACTACTAGTCCCGCCGCCGCCATTGGCTCCAGCAATCTCCTCCATGCCCGCCAGCAATCTCCTCCACGCCCGCCAGCAATCTCCTGTATGCCCGCCAGCAATCTTCTCCATGCCCGCCAGCAATCTCCTGTATGCCCGCCAGCAATCTCGTCCATGCATGGGCGCCGCCATGCGATCTCCATGCGCCGCGCCGCGCTCCATGCGCGCCAGCACCCGTACCACCCGCCTCATTCCCGTTCTTTAGCCATTCCCCGTGACACCTATGGCTGATCCTTGTTCCGCCGTCCCCTTGGCATCTGTAACCCGTATCCTCTCCCTGTAGCCTCATTCCCCGTTCTTAACCGCCATCTCCATTATGGTGCCCGCCCGCTGGTGGGGCCTCGCCTCGCCCCATGCCGCACGGCTAGTGTATGCCATCTATAATCTGCGCCTTGGGGCAGGGAACCCCTGCGCCACAACCTCCTCACAAAGCCTAGCCGCATGTGCCTCGCTTCCCATGTTTCTCAATTTCTCGCCATCCGCTTCCATGCTGCCGCCTGCAATCTCCTCCACTCCCGCGAGCAATCTCCTCCATGCCCGCCAGCAATCTCCTCCATGCATGCACGCGCAGAGCGCCGCCATGCAACCCCCATGCGCCGCGCGCGCCATGCGCGCGCCGCGCCCGCCAGCTCCCGTAGCATCATTCCCCGTTCTTTACCCATGCGCCGTGACGCATTAGCCTTGTCCGCCGTCCCCTGGCATGCATAACCCGTAGCCTCATCCCCGGTAGCCGCATTCCCCGTTCTTAGCCGCCATCTCCATTATGGTGCCCGCCCGCTGGTGGGGCCTCGCCTCGCCCCATGCCGCACGGCTGGTGCATCGATCGCGTCGCCATCTAATAATCTGCGCCTTGGGGCAGGGAACCCCTGCGCCGCAACCTCCTCACAAAGCCTAGCCGCATGTGCCTCGCTTCCCATGTTTCTCAATTTCTCGCCATCCGTCTCTCTCTTCCATCCAGGCACAGTAAACCATTAGGAGCCGCAATCTGCTTGAGTTCCGATCGTTGTGAGAGGGGGTGCATGCTCGCCGCAATTCTCGCCATCGTGCATCGTGCTCTCCATCGTGCCGCTGCCCCATCTGCACATAGCCTCGCCCCATCAGGACCAGTTCATCAGTAGCGCTGTGCGTCACAGCCGCTCAGGGTAAATTTCCAGATTTTCAGCCGCCCAGTACCAAGCGCAGTTGTCCCGGTTGTCCGCCATCGAGCGGCGCCAGGGCGGGAGCCCCTGGCGAAGAGCTTATGAACTTAACATGATAGTTACAACTCGCATCAGAGGTTCGATAGGAAGGGACTAGAGCACAAAGGAGAGCTATTACTAGAGTACCGTCGGCTCCCGGCCGAGAGACTACTGCTCCCGCCGGCTAGACTACCCCAAACATTGGTCTGTGAGAGACATGCCTGGCAAGGAGCATATAGGAGAGGACCTTCCTCAAGGTCACAGTAGTGGCCTTGTGGCCAGTCAAGCCGGCAGAGCCGACTGGCGCTGACTGGAACGGTCCCCGCCTGGCAGTGCATGGCTGTCGAGCTCTCGTTAGCATGGGGCTAAGCCAGCGCCCTATGCCTCATGCATGGCCAGGTCCCACCCTTCAGGGGGGGCATGGGCGGAATTGTCATGGAGGCTGCCTGAAGACCTTCCAACGTCAGTCACCGGCAGACGAGCGCCCCCGAGGATGAGCGCGGTGACGAACGCTGCGATTGGTGAAGCGGATTTACTCTGTGTTGCCTCGGCGGTCACCACCGCTGAAGCCGTGATGGTAGCCCGCCTCCACGGGCAGCCATCTTGACCAATGTCCAGCATGCATTGACGGGCGCCAGCTCCTCCGCTCGTCGATCTACACGTCGAGATCGGTGCCGCAAGGCATCCTTCATGGGGGGAGGATAAGGGCCGTCTCCCAGCACGGGCCGTGGCATCGCCGCGGCTACTCGCCAAGCCATGGCAGCGCCGGGCAAGCCGCTTCTGAAGTGTTCCATCGAGGGGCAGTCTAGCAGGGGCCGGGCCAGTCGTATTTTACCCTGCTCGTCAGCGGCACGGAGATCCTTGTCACCTTTTTTTAATGTATTACACCAGCAGCGCCGCATTGCTGGGTCCAAGGCTCGGCGACCAAGACGCGCCTCCGTTAATCGAGCCCCCGAAAACACGCACACACTGTTGTTTTTACGCCCGCCGGCACAGACTGAGCACAATATTGGTATTTGTATTTTTGGTAAACCGGAAACCAGAAACCGGTGAGGGACCCAGGAATCGAACCTGGGACCTCCAAGATCGCAGATAACATCGTTACCCACTAGCCCAAAGGTAGAACCATCCCTCCCAAAATGGGTGTGCTCCCGCGATTCGTATTTTTTGCGTGCGCTGGTTATCGCTGTTCACGACACCGAATATCTGGAGGACTCCACCGCAGAGAAGGACAGCCCCCAATTCCTGGAGCCCCGCCCCAAACACGCATATACTATTTTTCCAACGCAGTCATGTTTTCGCGGGCGAACGTAGCGCGTTGTACCAGACTTTCTTCGCCTGCCGGCACAGACTGCGCACGGTGCCAAAACTCCGGAGGCTCCAACACGAATGAGGGCATCTCAAAATTCATGAAGCCCAGCAAAAAAACTGGCCTGCCGCGATTTGTATCGTTGGGTGCGCTTCGCACGAACATAGTGTGGTTTCGTTTTTTTTTGTGCACGCCGGCAATCCCTACGCACTACACTTAATATCTGGAGGACTCCAGCGTGGAGAAGGGCAGACCCGAATTCATGCAGCCCGGATCCAAACACGCATTTTTTTTTCAGAGGCCAACGTTACACTCAAGCAACGCAGCCATGCCGACACCTAAGCGACAGCAACACAGGAAACAAGGAGGAAACAAGAGACCCTGGTGTTGGAACGGAGACTCCCGAAGGCACGGCCGGAGCCGTGGCGGGCCCTGCAAACACAGGGACACGCAAGCCAATCCATCTAGAGCACCAGAGCCGACAGGACTACAGGAACTTTGACTCGGGGGAACGGGACTTGAGGAGAAGGAAGACGAAGGACACGGACACGAGGGAATGGAAGTCAGGAAACTCGAGGCACGTGGGACGATGGAACGATGAGGGAACGACTGGAAGAAAGCTGAAAAGGACTCGAGGGGAGAGGGAGACGTAGAAGCAAGGGATGACGAAAGAATACCTGTGCGGAAGGGAGGGAGGGGGGGGGCGCACGGGCGGGCGGGGGGGGGGGCAGGGCACGCAAGAAGGGGAGGGAGGGCAAGGAAGGGGAACAAGCAGGGAGTGGGCAGGCAGAGAGAGGGGGGGGGGGCATGGCAGACAAGCAGGGATGGTGGTGCAGGCACGGCGGGAAGGGGCAGGCAGGGATGGGGGGAGAGAGAAAGACAGGGAGATGCGGGGCGCCAATAAAAACAGCGAAGGGAGTGAGAAACAGGCAGGATAAGCGGGATGCACGGAGAGAAGAGGAGAGGGTTGGGAAAGCAGAAAGGCGTGGGAGGGTGAGAAGGAAGGTGGGGGGATGGGAGGTGAAGACCAGGGAGCGTGGGACGAGCAAACAGAGCAGTGAGAGGGGAGAACAAACCAGAGTGGAGAGAGGAGAAAGGGAGGAGGGGGTAGGGATAGGAAAAGTGGAAGAACCGGGAGGTGGGCATGGTGGCTGAGACGAGGGCGAGAGGCAGAGGAGAAGAACAGGGAGAGGGAGAAAGAGGGAAGGCAGCGAGAGGCAGAGGAGGAGAACAGGGAGAGGGAGGAAAAGGGAAAGGGGCGGAGCTGGAGGGCAGAAGGGGAGGCAGAGGCACATGGAATGGGGAAGGCTGGCGGAGGGACTCCTCTGCCAGCCCCCCCCACACACACACCTGCCCACTGGCTTGAGCCGGAGGGCAGGTGGGGGGGATTGAAAGGAGGGCTCAGAGAGGACTAAAAAGCACGCCTAACAGGGAACGCAGCAAACTCAAAACGGTGCCTAACCTGATGCCGAAGCGGGAGTTTTTGTTTTTTTGAAGGGGGGAGAGGGAGAGGGCTGGCGGAGGAGCCCCATTCCTCTACCAGTCCTCCCCCCTCCCCCCACCTGCCATCAGGCTCGAGCCAGAGGGCAGGTGGTGGGCAGGGAATAGGAGTCAAACCAGAGAAACCCAAAAGGAAAAAAATAAGGCAGGGACGCGGCAGAACATGAGACACGGCCGAGTGGCCGGACTTTCTACCACAGAAAAAAGGGGGGAAGGGGCAGAGAGAAAAGCAGCGGGGAGAGGGGATGACAGCAGCGGGAGTGAGGGGCGGCCTGACGGAACAGTGGTGGTCTCTGGGGCACCAAAGCAAGCAGACACGAGAAGGTCAGGCAAGCAATGGCGTACGCACAGCAGGAAATCTTTCACGCCGGCAGCGGGACCTGCCCCACGACGCCCACGCAGACGTCGAGGGTGTACGTCGTGTCGCCTGTAGTGGCAACAGGCGCAGCAAGCACTGCGCAAAGGAGCGGCGGTGCCGCCCACTGGCTGCAGAACCAGTCCTTGTCACGCTCTGCGTCAAAGCCACGCCACCAGTCCACGCAGAAGAAGCCATCATCCACCATGGTGATGTCCTCCTCGGTACGCTGCCAATCCCGCCGGATGGCACCGGTGACAGAGTCGAGGGCCAGGCGGACGGCGCGATGGGCAAGGCTGTCCCCCAACAGCCCACTCGCCTGGCGGTCACAGCGCACACGCCAGATGGCGCCGATGACCGTGACACGGAGGCGCGTCCACGCGCGCAGCTCCTTCTTCTTAGCTTTCGCCACGGGCGCGCCACTCCACCCGGACATGTCATCGACAAGCATAACAGCTGCGCCGCGGCTACTCGCTAAGCCATGGCAGCGCCGGGCAAGCCGCTCGTGAAGTGTTCCACCGAGGGGCGGTCTAGCAGGAGCCGGGCCAGTCGTATTTTACCCCGCTTGTCAGCAGCACGGAGATCCTCGTCACCTTTTTTTTTAAATGTATTACACCAGCAGCGCCGCATTGCTGGGTCCAGGGCTCGGCGACCAGAACGTGCCTCCGTTAATTGAGTCCCCCAAAACACGCATATACTGTTGTTTTTACGCCCGCCGGCACAGACTGAGCACAATACAAAAAACCTGGAGGCTCCAACACGAATGAGGGCGACTCCAAATCCATGAAGCCGAGGGGAAAAAGAGGCCGGCCGCAATTTGTAACGCTGGGTATGCTCCCGCGCGAACATAGCGCGGTTTCGTAGTTTTTTGCGCGCGCCGGTTATCGCTGTTTACTACACCGAATATATAGAGGACTCCACCGCAGAGAATGGCAGCTCCCAATTCCTGGAGCCCAGCCCCAAACACGCATGTACTATTTTTGTCAACACAGGCATGTTTGCGCGGGCAAACGTAGCGCGGTGTTCCAGACTTTCTTCGCCCGCCAGCAGGACTGCGCACGATACCAAAACCTTGAAGGCTCCAACACGAAAGAGTGCGTCTCCAAATCGATGAAACCGAGCGAAAAAACAGGCCAGCCGCAATTTTCAACACTGGGGGTGCTCCTGCGCGAACATGGCGCGGTTTCGTTTTTTGCGCACGCCGGCAATCGCTGCGCGATCCACCATGGAGAAGGGCAGCCCCGAATTCCTGAAGCCCGGCTCCAAACACGCATGTCCTGTTTTTTGTACGCAGGTGTGTCCGCGCGGGCGAATGCCGCGCATTGTACCAGGATGCGCACGATACCAAAGCCCTGGAGGCTCCAACAATTTTTTTTTTTTTACAGATGGTATTCACACCCGCCGAGGTGGTCACAAACCAGTGCGTGAAAATGCTGAGGAATCGTACCCTCACCACCCCGTGCCTACCCTTACGAGTAGGAGCATTCCCATGGAGGCTCACCATGGGAGGTGACCGCAAAAAGCACCACGGGAGAACCCCAGGCTTCCGTGACCTCTTTTTTTTTAATGCAGTACACCAAAGCAACACACAATGCCGACGCCTAGGCTACAGCAACACGGGGACCAAGGAACAAGGAAACTGGTATTGGTATTTTTGTTGAACAGGAAACCAGAAACCGGTGAGGGACCCTGGAATCGAACCTGGGACCTTCAGGATCGCAGGTAAAATGTTTACCCATTAAACCAGAGGCTGAACCATCCCCCCCCTGAGCCATTGAAGGCAGCCTCCCAGCAGTTAGGGAAACGTGTTGGAGAACCCCACACCGTAAAACCCGCCCCAGACGAATGAGGGCGACTCCAAGTCCATGAAGCTGAGCGAAAAAACAGGCCGGCTGCGATTTGTAACGTTGGGTGTGCTACCGCGCGAACATAGCGCGGTTTCGTATTTTTTGCACACGCCGGCAATCGTTGTTCACTACACCAAATATCTGGAGTGATAAGAATCAGCGGACGTTGGGGGAGGCACGGTAGGGGCAGAGGCACGGTGTGTTACAATGGATCGTTCGGTGCGATATCTTGGTGTTGCGGGTGGGGTGTGGAGCGAGCCCTTCGGGCTTATGCAAGGCTGGGGCACGTAGGCACCAGACTGCAAGGGCAACCTCTCTCCAACCTGGGTGGAGGCACGGGAGGGGCAGAGACACGGAGTACTCTGCCCACTGCCTTCCGGGCTTGCTCCTGTGTTGTTCAATGTTTTTATTGACCACATAGTGAAAAAGGCGCTAGACATGATGCCAGAGGGGGCTGGCGTGTCAGTCGTGACCCGAGCCGGCGGCTCTGTGTTGTCGTCGTCCGTTGAGCGTATAGTAATGCTGATGTATGCCAACGATTTATGTTTGTTCTCGCATGACCCAGCTCATTTGGCGCTTATGCTGAAAATCCTTGACAAAGTGTCCTCTAGCTTTGGCATGCAAATCAACGCCGCCAAGACAGAAGTGATGATTTTGCCAGCAGATTTTGACGCGGATCTGCCCAAGTTTGCGCTGACTGGTGGTGAAGTGAAGACCGTCTCTGCATTTAAGTATCTAGGGAGTTGGATAAACCAGAGTGGTGGTGTGGAGAAGGAGATCGGTGTGCGTGTCGGTCGCGCGCTGGGCGTGTTTGCGTCTTTTGATAAGATTGGGGCCAGCAAGAAGATGCAAGTGCAGTCTAAGATGCGGGTTTACAACACTTTCGTGCTGCCCCACTTCTGTACGGCTGCGAAACATGGGCCCCTACTAAAACACAACTGACTCGATTGGAGGTTGCCCACTCAAACTGCCTTCGTCGCATTCTGGTTGTACGCCTGGTCGACCGGCACAGATTAACTTATATTCGGCAGGCGTGCGACACTGAGCCAATTGAGAGCTTGTGGCAA
>VFSX01000620.1:47500-75000 GCA_016618255.1 Chlamydomonas sp. UWO 241 | reverse complement strand
TCCCTCACCTACCTGCTGCAGACAGCTGCGCTTGCAGGATGCCAGCCCGCTCCCACTCATCCGCAAGAGCCTCCTCTGCATCGGTCGCTGCATACTCTACCACCGCACACACGCACATACACATACACACACACACACACACACACACACACACACGAGCTCCTGCCCTCCCTCCCTCTTCCCCACCCACCTGCTGCAGAAAGGCTGCACTTGCAGGCTGTCAGTCCGTCTCACTCAGTAGCCAAAGCTTGCGCTGCATACTGCTGCTGCATACTCCACCACCGCACACACACACACACACACGCTCCTGCCCTCCCTCTTCCCCACCTGCTGCAGACAGCTGCACTTGCAGGCAGCGAGCCCGCTCCCTCTCATACGCAAGGGCCTCCTCTGCATCAGTTGCTGCATACTCCACCACCGCACACACACACACACACACACACACACACACGCTCCTGCCCTCCCTCTTCCTCACCTGCTGCAGACAGCCGCACTTGCAGGCTGCGAGCCCGCTCCCTCTCATCCGCCAGGGCCTCCTCTGCATCCGTTGCTGCGTACTCCGCCGCCGTTCGCGCGAGCCGCTCCCTGAGCAGCATCTCTGACGGCTCCTGCACCTGCACAAGCTCGTGCTTCTCCTGGCCTGGTTTGCGCTCGTGCTCGTGCTGCTCGTGCACGTGCACCAGCTGCTTGTGTGCGTGTGTGCCTGCCAGCTGCTGCTGCTGCTGCTGCTGCTTGTGCGCGTGTGTGCCCGCAAGCTGCAGCTGCTGCTGCTGCTCCCCTTCCTTGTGCTGGTGCTCGCGCCCCTGCTCTCCCACTTCATCTCCCTGGGAAGACCTTGACGCCGCTTGGGAGAAACCAGACCCTGTGCCTGCGCAGCCTGTGTCCGTAGTCTGTGCGCTGGCGGTGGTGGTTGTAGTTACTGCGCTGCCCGTGGCGGTGGTCTGTGCGCTGGCGGTGGAGGTTGCGGTGGTTGTGGCAGTTGCTGCGCTGCCCGTAAAGGTAGTCTGTGCACTGGCGGCGGCAGTTGCTGCGCTGCCCTTGGCTGTTGTCTGTGCGCTGGCGGTGGTGGCTGCGGCAGTTGCAGTGCCGGCAACTGCCTTTGCGCGCGCGAGCCGGACCTCCAGCCTCTCCTGATGCCTCTGCGCGGATGCCGCCTTGGCGCTGAGAGAGGATGCCCACTGCTGCGCCTGCGTGTGCATGCGCGCATGCGCATGTGTGTGTGTGTGTGTGTGCAGCAGCCCTGCGTCAGCTTGCACAGCAATGACAGTTCTGAGTCCCTGATCGGATCTGCATCCATCCATCCAGCCAGGCAGCCAGGCAGCCAGGCAGCCAGGCAGTCAGTCAGGCAGACAGTCAGGCAGCCACCCAGCCACCCAGCCACCCAGCCACCCAGCCAGCCAGCCACCCAGCCACCAGCCATCCAGCCAGCCACCCAGCCTTGCACCGCATGCACCCACCTCAAGCATCAGCTCCGCCTGCTCCTCCAGCTGCTGAATCAGCACAGACAGCTCAGCATCCTTGACCACACCACACACCCACACATACACATTCACACACAATCCAGGCAGCTAGGCGGCCAGGCAGCCAGCCACCCAGCCTTGCACCGCATGCACCCACCTCAAGCATCAGCTCCGCCTGCTCCTCCAGCTACTGCGTCAGCACCGACAGCTCAGCATCCTTGACCACCCCTCACACCCACACATACACACAAACAATCCAGGCAGCCAGACAGCCAGGCAGCCAGCCACCCAGCCTCCCACTGCATGCACCCACCTCAAGCATCAGTTGTGCCTGCTCCTCCAGCTGCTGAGTCAGCACCAACAGATCAGCATCCTTGAGCCCCCCCCACACACACACACACGCACACAATCCAGACAGCCAGGCAGCCAGGCAGCCAGCCACTCAGCCTCCCACTGCATGCACTCACCTCAAGCATCAGCTCCGTCTGCTCCTCCAGCTGCTGAGTCAGCACCAACAGATCAGCATCCTTGACCCCCCCCACCCACACACACACACACAATCCAGGCAGCCAGGCAGCTGGGCAGCCAGCCACTCAGCCTCCCACTGCATGCACCCACCTCAAGCATCAGCTCCGCCTGCTCCTCCAGCTGCTGAGTCAGCACCGACAGCTCAGCATCCTTAACCGCAAGTGCAGCCCTCAGCTCGCCCAGTGTCCCGTCGCCGCCGCTGCCACTGCTGCTGTGCGCCTGCTGATGCGGTGTGATGGAAGGAGGGGAGGAGGGGAGGGGTGTGTGCATGACTGCTGCTGCTGCTGCTGCTGCTGCTGCTGCTGCTGCTGCTGCTGCTGCTGCTGCTGCTGCTGCTGCTGCTGCTGTGGACACAGGAGGGGCGGCAAGACGGCGAGAGAGAGAGAGAGAGAGAGAGAGAGAGAGAGTGCGAAGAGCAGGGAGGGACCCACCTGCTGTTGTGCCTGCTGCGCGTGCGCATCTGCGCGGTCGAGCCAATCAGCACACACGGTCAGCGCGCGCGACAGCTGCGACAACGCCTCCTCCCGCTCAGCCCCCCCCCCCCCCCCGAAGCTACCCGCCTCCTCCAGGCCCAAAAAGAAACCCAATGGCACGGCCCCACCTGCTGCGCGTGCGCATCCGCAC
This sequence comes from Chlamydomonas sp. UWO 241, assembly GCA_016618255.1. Lineage (NCBI taxonomy): Eukaryota > Viridiplantae > Chlorophyta > Chlorophyceae > Chlamydomonadales > Chlamydomonadaceae > Chlamydomonas > Chlamydomonas priscui. Next base: position 72,388 of record VFSX01000620.1, on the reverse strand, counting down.
GGTCGAGCCAATCAGCAGAAGCGGTCAGCGCGCGCGACAGCTGCGACACCACTTCCTCCCGCTCGGCCAGCGCCCCAGCCAGATGAACGGCCTCCTCGCGGGAGGAGGACAGCTCGGCTGCCAGGCGGTGTGTGGTGTCACGGCCAGCCTCGAGCTGCAGTAAAGTATTGGTATGAGAGAGACAGTCCAACACAGTCCAACACAGTCCAACACACCGCTTCTACGTTCTACTAGTGCGCTCGGGGGGGTGGCAACCCCCCGGGCGCGCTGCGATCCAGGTGTCGACGACGCGAGTCCGATGACCCTGTAGCGTAGAGCCAACCCAAGGAGGGCATACCGGCCCGGCATCACAGACGGCCAAGGACGCCTCGCGGACTTGAGCTGGCTGGCCGCGGATGCGAGCAAAGGGGAAACAAGGCACCCCATGCATGCAGCCTTTTCCTGCCCAGTCCCCGCGTGTAGCGGGGCACGCCTGGCGACGCGTCCAAGTCGTCAATCAGAACACCAGAGTGGCTACGTTCAACGTGCGGACATGTCCTGCAGAGGACGAGGGACTGGTCAAACTGGCGAGTCTGGTGCAAGATTGCGCCAAGCTTAGCGTCGGTGTTGCAGCGCTTCAGGAGCTGCGCAGGACCGGCTCCGGGGAGGCGCAAGTGGCTACGGGCGACACGTCGTGGACGCTGCTATGGTCGGGTGGGGAGCACCGGCAGCGTGGGGTGGGCTTGCTGTTGTCCCCTGCATGGGCATCGGCACTCGTCTCCTGGGAGGCGGTGTCCGACCGCCTCATCCAGGCCCGCTTTGCAGCGGACCGTGGGCAGATGATCACCATCGTCAGCGCCTACAGTCCAACGGAGGCAGCGAGCGACGAGGAGGCTGGCGACTTCTACCTTCGAGTAGCGGCGCTCGCGGACAAGGCCAACGACAAGCGCGATCTGCTCATCGTGGCAGGTGATTTCAATGCAGCAGTGGGGAGGGATTCGGTGTCCGACCACGAATGCGTTGGCAAGCACCTGCCCCTCACGGAGCCAGCGGTGGCCAGCAGGAACGGTCGCCTGCTCCTTGACACTGCCACTGCTTGCAGCCTGCGCGCTGCCAACACTCTCTACCCCCACAGGCCTGAGCACCAGTACACCCACATCAGCCCCATGGCTGTTGCACAGAGCAGACGGCATGCATGCTCTGTGCGCCGCCTGCACAGCGTCAAGGACTACATCCTGGTCGCGCGCCGCCGCATGCATGCGGTGACAGACTGTAGGGTGCGTAGGAGCCCAACCTGGGACAGCGATCACCGCATGGTGGTACTGTCCATGCGCCTCCGCATGCGAGCCTCCCGCCATGCAGGCGGCTCTCAGCGGCGCGCATGGGACTCTTCACAACTGCGGCGCCCGGCTGTCCGTCGTGAGTTCAACCTCCAGCTGTCCGATCGCTTTGGGCTGCTGGAGGCCGTGCCGCCCGAGGGCGCTGATGCCCAGGTGGAGTACGACGCGATGACTGCTGCCATTCACTTCAGCGAGGTGGCCACCAACCACCTCGCTCCACGCAGCAGCCGCCGGCGGCGCGGCTGGCAGTTCACTCTGTCGCAGCGCACCCTCCGGCTCATGGACGCCCGGCAGCGCGCGCACTTGGCATGGCTCAGGAGCAAGTCTGCTGCTGCCAAACGAGAGCGCAACCGCGCCAACCGCGCGGCCGACGCAGCTGTGCAGAGAGACAGGGAGAGGTGGATCGGCCAGCAGGTGGCGGAGGCGCAAGACATGCTACGCAAGAAGAATCTGCGCCAGTTTGCGCGCGCGTGCGACAGGCTGGCGGGCCGCAGCCGCAGCCATCAGATCCCACCTGCCATGCGGGACGTCTCGGGCGCGCTGCACAGCGGTCCAGACGGGGTGCTGAAGGCCATGACAGAGTCATTCGACAAGCTATATGGCGGGGAGACCAAGCTCAGCGACGAGACCCTGAACCAGCTGGAGAACGATGTAGCGGCGTTTGAGCTCACACGCGCCACAGAGGTGGACGAAGCGCACGGGCGCCCCCCTGACCTGGCTGAGACGGAGGCGTGTGTGCGAGCGTTGCGCTCGGCCGCCGCTCCGGGCGGTGACCAGCTGGACGCCATGCTGTTGCGGTGCCCACCTGCCATCGCATGGCTCCACCGGGTCATCATCGCCGTATGGCGGTCGGGGAGAGCCCCGAGGGAATGGAAAACTGCTATTATCACACCGTTATATAAGGGGAAGGGTCCGCGTGACTCCCCTGGTAACTACCGCGGTATAAGCCTTCTCTCTATTGCCGGGAAAGTGTACGCTGCCATACTTCTGCACCGCGTCTCCACGCAGGTTGATGGTCAGTTGCATGAGGCTCAGTGTGGTTTCAGAAAAAGCAGAGGCACTGTTGATGCGATTTTTACTCTGCGCTCGCTGAGCGCGGCACATGCCGAGTACAAACAATGCATGGCTGTGGCATTTGTCGACTATTCTAAAGCTTACGATTGCATAAACCGTGCGGCACTGTGGAGAGTCCTTAGATTATATAGTGTTCATCCGCACATTATTGATCTGTTGGAGGATCTTCACACCAACACCGCAGCTGCCGTGCGGCTGGCTGGGAAAATCGGGCACGAATTCCCCGTGTCGTCTGGTGTGCGACAGGGGTGCGTCATTGCTCCTGTGTTGTTCAATGTTTTTATTGACCACATAGTGAAAAAGGCGCTAGACATGATGCCAGAGGGGGCTGGCGTGTCAGTCGTGACCCGAGCCGGCGGCTCTGTGTTGTCGTCGTCGGTTGAGCGCATAGTAATGCTGATGTATGCCGACGATTTATGTTTGTTCTCGCATGACCCAGCTCAGTTGGCGCTTATGCTGAAAATCCTTGACAAAGTGTCCTCTAGCTTTGGCATGCAAATCAACGCCGCCAAGACAGAAGTGATGATTTTGCCAGCAGATTTTGACGCGGATCTGCCCACGTTTGCGCTGACTGGTGGTGAAGTGAAGACCGTCTCTGCATTTAAGTATCTAGGGAGTTGGATAACCCAGAGTGGTGGTGTGGAAAAGGAGATCGGTGTGCGTGTCGGTCGCGCGCTGGGCGTGTTTGCGTCTTTTGATAAGATTTGGGCCAGCAAGAAGATGCAAGTGCAGTCTAAGATGCGGGTTTACAACACTTTCGTGCTGCCCCACTTTCTGTACGGCTGCGAAACATGGGCCCCTACTAAAACACAACTGACTCGATTGGAGGTTGCCCACTCTAACTGCCTTCGTCGCATTCTGGGTGTGCGCCTGGTCGACCGGCACAGATTAACTTATATTCGGCAGGCGTGCGACACTGAGCCAATTGAGAGCCTTGTGGCAAAGCGATCAATGCAGTGGCTAGGCCATGTGATGCGCATGCCGGCTTCTCGTCTTCCTCGTACGACTTTTGACTGCACAATGGATGTGGCTCGGCAGCAAGGCCGGCCTCCAGCCTCCTCCCGACACTATTTTCTTAAGCTACTGATTCAGCAGCTAGGCGAAACTAGTGGCACTCGTTCTGATTGGAAGACTTTTTCGGACACGGCGTTTGAGCGTGCTCAGGATAGGGTCGGGTGGAGAGCCGTGGTGTACGGTCCGGCTGCCCCTCAGGCGCCGGCCCCTCCACCACGGCGGTCAAGTAGATTGGCAAGCGCCACTTGACCCCCTATCCCCTAGAAGCAGTTAGGACCTATTTTGGAGGCGTCGCACAATAGCTCTCCTTTTTGCTCTGGGACTACACGTTGGCAGGCAGCCGGCTGGTGGCTACCGCCCCTCACAAGTAATTGTTAGGGCCAGAACTGGACTTGGGTCTAGGCGGTGGTACTAGGACTAGAGGTAGTCTTTGCTGGAAAGCCGATGTAACTGTAACTGTATGAGTGCAGGGGGTGATTGGCATATGCTCAGGAGGTGGTTGGAATGAGTGCAGGGGGTGAGCAGGCGCACGGCCTCGTCGCGGGAGGAGGACAGCTCGGCTGCCAGGCGTTGTGTGGTGTCATGGCCGGCCTCAAGCTGCAGTAAAGCAGTGGTTGGAATGGGGTCAGGGGGTGATTGGTTCAGTTGCAGGTGTTCAGCAGGTGCACGCACCCTCCTCAAAAGGAGAACCAAGCTTCGCCTCTGACACACACACATACACACACACACACACATGCACACACACACATGCACACACACACACACACACACATGCACACGCATGCAGGCACACAAGCATACACGCACACACACACACACACGCACACACACACGCACACACACACACACACAGTCTCCTCCACCTGCGATGACAGCACGTGAAGCTGTGCGGCAGCTGCCACAAAACAAGTTTTAGTTACCAGACGTTTTAAAACCCTTGAATCCACAAAATGGTTATAAAACCCTCAGTTACATCAGCTTTCCAGCAAAGACTACCTCTAGTCCTAGTACCACCGCCTAGACCCAAGTCCAGTTCTGGCCCTAACAATTACTTGTGAGGGGCGGTAGCCACCAGCCGGCTGCCTGCCAACGTGTAGTCCCAGAGCAAAAAGGAGAGCTATTGTGCGACGCCTCCAAAATAGGTCCTAACTGCTTCTAGGGGATAGGGGGTCAAGTGGCGCTTGCCAATCTACTTGACCGCCGTGGTGGAGGGGCCGGCGCCTGAGGGGCAGCCGGACCGTACACCACGGCTCTCCACCCGACCCTATCCTGAGCACGCTCAAACGCCGTGTCCGAAAAAGTCTTCCAATCAGAACGAGTGCCACTAGTTTCGCCTAGCTGCTGAATCAGTAGCTTAAGAAAATAGTGTCGGGAGGAGGCTGGAGGCCGGCCTTGCTGCCGAGCCACATCCATTGTGCAGTCAAAAGTCGTACGAGGAAGACGAGAAGCCGGCATGCGCATCACATGGCCTAGCCACTGCATTGATCGCTTTGCCACAAGGCTCTCAATTGGCTCAGTGTCGCACGCCTGCCGAATATAAGTTAATCTGTGCCGGTCGACCAGGCGCACACCCAGAATGCGACGAAGGCAGTTAGAGTGGGCAACCTCCAATCGAGTCAGTTGTGTTTTAGTAGGGGCCCATGTTTCGCAGCCGTACAGAAAGTGGGGCAGCACGAAAGTGTTGTAAACCCGCATCTTAGACTGCACTTGCATCTTCTTGCTGGCCCAAATCTTATCAAAAGACGCAAACACGCCCAGCGCGCGACCGACACGCACACCGATCTCCTTTTCCACACCACCACTCTGGGTTATCCAACTCCCTAGATACTTAAATGCAGAGACGGTCTTCACTTCACCACCAGTCAGCGCAAACGTGGGCAGATCCGCGTCAAAATCTGCTGGCAAAATCATCACTTCTGTCTTGGCGGCGTTGATTTGCATGCCAAAGCTAGAGGACACTTTGTCAAGGATTTTCAGCATAAGCGCCAACTGAGCTGGGTCATGTGAGAACAAACATAAATCGTCGGCATACATCAGCATTACTATACGCTCAACCGACGACGACAACACAGAGCCGCCGGCTCGGGTCACGACTGACACGCCAGCCCCCTCTGGCATCATGTCTAGCGCCTTTTTCACTATGTGGTCAATAAAAACATTGAACAACACAGGAGCAATGACGCACCCCTGTCGCACACCAGACGACACGGGGAATTCGTGCCCGATTTTCCCAGCCAGCCGCACGGCAGCTGCGGTGTTGGTGTGAAGATCCTCCAACAGATCAATAATGTGCGGATGAACACTATATAATCTAAGGACTCTCCACAGTGCCGCACGGTTTATGCAATCGTAAGCTTTAGAATAGTCGACAAATGCCACAGCCATGCATTGTTTGTACTCGGCATGTGCCGCGCTCAGCGAGCGCAGAGTAAAAATCGCATCAACAGTGCCTCTGCTTTTTCTGAAACCACACTGAGCCTCATGCAACTGACCATCAACCTGCGTGGAGACGCGGTGCAGAAGTATGGCAGCGTACACTTTCCCGGCAATAGAGAGAAGGCTTATACCGCGGTAGTTACCAGGGGAGTCACGCGGACCCTTCCCCTTATATAACGGTGTGATAATAGCAGTTTTCCATTCCCTCGGGGCTCTCCCCGACCGCCATACGGCGATGATGACCCGGTGGAGCCATGCGATGGCAGGTGGGCACCGCAACAGCATGGCGTCCAGCTGGTCACCGCCCGGAGCGGCGGCCGAGCGCAACGCTCGCACACACGCCTCCGTCTCAGCCAGGTCAGGGGGGCGCCCGTGCGCCTCGTCCACCTCTGTGGCGCGTGTGAGCTCAAACGCCGCTACATCGTTCTCCAGCTGGTTCAGGGTCTCGTCGCTGAGCTTGGTCTCCCCGCCATATAGCTTGTCGAATGACTCTGTCATGGCCTTCAGCACCCCGTCTGGACCGCTGTGCAGCGCGCCCGAGACGTCCCGCATGGCAGGTGGGATCTGATGGCTGCGGCTGCGGCCCGCCAGCCTGTCGCACGCGCGCGCAAACTGGCGCAGATTCTTCTTGCGTAGCATGTCTTGCGCCTCCGCCACCTGCTGGCCGATCCACCTCTCCCTGTCTCTCTGCACAGCTGCGTCGGCCGCGCGGTTGGCGCGGTTGCGCTCTCGTTTGGCAGCAGCAGACTTGCTCCTGAGCCATGCCGTGTGCGCGCGCTGCCGGGCGTCCATGAGCCGGAGGGTGCGCTGCGACAGAGTGAACTGCCAGCCGCGCCGCCGGCGGCTGCCGCGTGGAGCGAGGTGGTTGGTGGCCACCTCGTGAATGGCAGCAGTCATCGCGTCGTACTCCGCCTGGGCATCAGCGCCCTCGGGCGGCACGGCCTCCAGCAGCCCAAAGCGATCGGACAGCTGGAGGTTGAACTCACGACGGACAGCCGGGCGTCGCAGTTGTGAAGAGTCCCATGCGCGCCGCTGAGAGCCGCCTGCATGGCGGGAGGCTCGCATGCGGAGGCGCATGGACAGTACCACCATGCGGTGATCGCTGTCCCAGGTTGGGCTCCTACGCACCCTACAGTCTGTCACCGCATGCATGCGGCGGCGCGCGACCAGGATGTAGTCCTTGACGCTGTGCAGGCGGCGCACAGAGCATGCATGCCGTCTGCTCTGTGCAACAGCCATGGGGCTGATGTGGGTGTACTGGTGCTCAGGCCTGTGGGGGTAGAGAGTGTTGGCAGCGCGCAGGCTGCATGCAGTGGCAGTGTCGAGGAGCAGGCGACCGTTCCTGCTGGCCACCGCTGGCTCCGTGAGGGGCAGGTGCTTGCCAACGCATTCGTGGTCGGACACCGAGTCCCTCCCCACTGCTGCATTGAAATCACCTGCCACGATGAGCAGATCGCGCTTGTCGTTGGCCTTAAAACCCTCGAATCCACAAAATGGTTTTAAAACCCTTGAATCCACAAATTACCCCACCTGTGACGACAGCACATGAAGCTGCGCGGCAGCTGTGGCGGAGCGCGCATCCTCACACGCACGTGCGATTTTGGCCGCCTGGATGCAGGGTTTGTTCGGGAGGTTGTTGGGGGGTGTTGTCAAGGATTTGGGGGGTTGTTGGGGGTTGTTGGGGGACCCAGCAATGCGGCGCTGCTGGTGACAAGGATCTCCGTGCCGCTGACGAGCGGGGTAAAATACGACTGGCCTGGCTCCTGCTAGACTGCCCCTCGGTGGAACACTTCAGGAGCGGCTTGCCCGGCGCTGCCATGGCTTGGCGAGTAGCCGCGGCGCTGCCGCGGCCCGTGCTGGGAGACGGCCCTTATCCTCCCCCCATGCAGGACGCCATGCGGCACCGATCTCGACGAGTTGATCGACGAGCGGAGGAGCTGGCGCCCGTCAATGCATGCTGGACATTGGTCAAGATGGCTGCCCGTGGAGGCGGGCTACCATCACGGCTTCAGCGGTGGCGACCGCCGAGGCAACACAGAGTAAATCCGCTTCACCAATCGCAGCGTTCGTCACCGCGCTCATCCTCGGGGTCGCTCGTCTGCCGGTGACTGGCGTTGGAAGGTCTTCAGGCAGCCTCCATGACAACTCTGTCGTCCATGCCCCCTGGAGGGTGGGACCTGGCCATGCATGAGGCATGGGGCGCCGGCTGAGCCCCATGCAAACGAGAGCTGGACAGCCATGCACTGCCAGGCGGGGACCGTTCCAGTCAGCGCCAGTCGGCTCTGCCGGCTTGACTGGCCACAAGGCCACTACTGTGACCCTGAGGAAGGTCCTCTCCTATATGCTCCTTGCCAAACATGTCTCTCAGAGACCGCTGTTTGGGGTAGTCTAGCCGGTGGGAGCGGTAGTCTATCGGCCGGGAGCCGGCGGTACTCTAGTACTTAAGTGTGCTGGAGTATCGGCGGGTGTCTCTAGTAGAAGAGTAGCCTGCTGAGCTGGAAACCCCGTGTAACTTGTAACTTGTAACTTGGGGGTTGTTGTCAAGGATCGCAATGCCCACCTCCCTACGTAGGAGGGTCGGGAGGGGTAGCAGGCACAGAGAGAGCTACTAGTAGCTATCTCTATGCTTGGATGGCTAGAAGCCATAGCTGCGGCGGACCCACGTAACTCCCAGAAGAATTCTCTGGGGCAGACTGTAAAGGCCTGGGCAGCCCACCCCCAGTCATTGGCTGGGGGATTGGGGGTGTTGCCAGGGATCCAGGTGGTGGTTGAATTCAGGCCGGTGGGGCAGGGTCAGTGAGGTCATTAAGGAAACCCAGAATGTCATGTCATGCCCCCGCAACATAGGGGGGAACATGCCGAATTGCCCCAGCAGGAGGCGTTTTTTCGCAGAAAAGTATGAAAATCGTCGAATTTCAGACTTTTCGCAACGAAATCCCTGCGGATCGTCGCCGCGATTCCCCCTAAATTTCCCAGTTTGGGTGCGGGGGCGCGAATGACATCACTGGACAGGGTAGTGCTCTTCACGAATTTGGTTGGCAGGGCACACCTGCCTCGTGCCTAAGACTGCAGTCTTGGATGGGTTCGACAGCCGGCCAACCAACCACACCCTGCCTTGTGCCTAAGACTGTCGAACCCATCCGGTCGACCAACCACACCCTGCCTCGTGCCCAAGACTGTCAAACCCATCCGGTCGACCAACCACACCCTGCCTCGTGCCCAAGACTGTCGAACCCATCCGGTCGACGAACCACACCCTGCCTCATGCCTAGACTGTCGAACCCGTCCGGTCGACCAGCCACATCCTGTCTCGCGCCCAAGACTGTTGGACCCATCCGGTCGACCAACCACACCCTGCCTCGTGCCCAAGACTGTCGAACCCATCCGGCCGACCAACCACACCCTGCCTTGTGCCCCAGACTGTTGGACCCATCCGGTCGACCAACCACATCCTGCCTTGTGCCTAAGACTGTCTCGTGCCCAAGACTGTTGGACCCATCCGGTCGACCAACTACAGCCTGAAGGTGAGGGCAGGCCCCAGTGAAAGTGTTTTCAGGATTTCAAGTTGATTTTCTCGGAGCCATTTGACTGAAAATCTGGCTCCAAGAAATTAATCCAGCTCCAAAATCCGGCTCCAAAAAATCCGGCTCCATGCCTCCCAAATTCGGCTCCAAGCCAGTTCCAAGCGCCGAAAACAAAAACACTGGCAGGCGCACACTGCGCCACCTGCACCGCCGCATGCGCCTGTGGTCCTACCACAGCCCCATCGTCTGATCCGCGCGAGTGAATGCGGTGAAAATGTCATAGGCGGTCGGGGGTGCGCCTCGGCGGTGGCGGGCGCCTGAGGCGGTCGGGGTGGCGCCCAAGGCGGCCGGGATGATGCCTAAGATGGTGTCTAAGGCGATTGGGGTCGCGCCTCAGGCGCCGCCTGAGGCGGTCAGCATGCCTGAGGCGCCGCCTGATCCGCGCAAGTAAATGCGCCTCCTGAGGCGCCGCCTCAGGCATTGGAAATGTGGTAGGGTGGCCCACCTGCACGCCTGCCGCCGCCTGCGCCGCCTGCGCCGCCTGTGCCGCCGCCTGCGCGTCTGCCGCCCGCTGCAGCTCAGTCTCCAGGCGCCACTGCGCCGCCTGGAGCACCACCTCAGACTGCTGAAGTTGCGCGACCTACAGACAAGAAGGCAGACAATCAGGCAGTTAGGTAGGCATCGCACGTTGTTCACGCCTACTCAACGTGTGTCCCATGCGTGTGTTGCTAGGCGTCATTGCCCCGCCTGGAGCACCACCTCAGACTGCTGAAGTTGCGCGACCTGGTCAGAAACAGACAGGCAGGACAATCAGGCAGATAGGTAGGCATCGCACATTGTTGTTCACGCCCAACGTGTGTCCCATGCACGTGTCTCCATGCGCCCCGTCTGGAGCACCACCTCAGACTGCTGTTGCGCGACGTGGCGACAAACAAACAGGCAGGGAGACAATCCGGCAGATAGGTAGGCATTGCACGTTGTTGTTCACGCCTAAACGTGTGTCCCATGCACGTGTCTCTAGCTAGGCACCACTACTCTGCCTGGAGCACCCCCCACCCCCACCCAACCCCCACCCCACACACCCCACACCCCATACCCCACACCTGCACAGCTCTGCCGACTCTGCTGCTGCCATCAGGCATCCCCCCCCCCCACACACACCACACCACACACCTGCACAGCTCTGCCGCCTCTGCCATGCTGCTCTCCACCCCAGTGATTTCCTTTTCAGGATTCTAAATTAATCTTTCCAGCCGGATTTTGCTTTGACCGCGTTGACCGTTGAACTCCTGTTGACCGTCTGTTCTCATATGTAGGTCACTTGAAAGCTCTAGACAAGCTCTGTCTGACGGGCTTGTCAGACTCACAATCCGCTGTTTGTGTTGAGCTGTGTTCAAGGTCAAAGTACAGTCGGAATACAGCCAAATGGCTGTGGAGAGTCGACAAGGAAATCACCACTCCACACACCTGCACAGCTCTGCCACCTCTGCAGCTGTGCTGCTGCCATCAGGCACACACACACACCTAATTTCACAGCTTCGCCACCTCTGCCGCCATGCTGCTGCCATCTGACACACACACACACACACACACACACACACACACACCTACTTCCGCAGCTTCGCCACCTCAACTGCCGTGCTGCTGCCATCAGGCACACACACACACACACACACACACACACACACACCTGCTTCCGCAGCTCCGCCACCTCTGCCACTGTGCTTCCCTCTGCTGTCCTCTCCCCCGACTCTAGCCGAGTAGTCAGGCACGCCACTGTTGCGTTGAGCTCAAGCGTGCGCTGCTGCTCTGCTGATAGTGCAGCCTCAGCCTGAAGATGAGGTTGAAGGTGTGTGTGTGTGTGTGTGCATGTGTGCATGTGAGCGCGTGCGTGTGTGTGTGTGTGTGTGTGTGTGTATGTGTCACACCCTGCTATGTGTGCGTGTGTTTGTTTGTGTGAGCGTGTGTGCATGTGTGTGCGTGAGCGTGCACTCGCGTGTATGTGTGTGTGTGTGTGTGCGTGCATGTGTTTGCATGTGTTTGTGTGCATGCTGCGTTGAGCTCGAGCGCGCACCGCTGCTCTGCTGATAGCGCAGCCTCAGCCTGTAGATGGGATACAGCATGGTTTGTGTGTGCGTGCATGCGTGTGTGTGTGTGCGTGTGTGTGTGTGTGTGTGTGCGTGCGTGTGCATGTATGTGTGACTAGCTAGTGCCCCCCTCACTCACACACACACACACACAAACACCCCCCCACACACACGCACACACGCACACACCTGTGCCAGCCGTTCGCTCATCTGTCTGTCCACCCGCTGCACGGCGTCCCCCGTTGCCGCATTCACATGCACAACGCCTCCACCCCAAAACACACGCACACACACACACACACACACATGCGCACACACACACACACACACGCCCCCCCCCACGCACACGTGCACACACCTGAGCCAGCCGTTCGCTCATCTGTCTGTCCACTCATTGCACGGCGTCCCCCGTTGCCGCATTCACATGCACAACGCCTCCACCCCAAAACACACACGCACGCACACGCACATACACACACACACACACACACACACACACGCCCCCCCCCACACACACATGCACACACCTGAGCCAGCCGTTCGCTCATCTGTCTGTCCACCCGCTGCACGGCGTCCCCAGCCGCCGCATCCACACGCGCAACACCTCCACCCAAACACACACGCACGCACACACACACACATGCGCGCACACACACACACACACACACACACGCCCCCCCACACACACGCACACACGCACACACCTGTGCCAGCCGTTCGCTCATCTGTCTGTCCACCCGCTGCACGGCGTCCTCATCCACTGCATTCACATGCACAACGCCTCCATCCCAAAACACACACGCACACACACACACACACACACATACACACACACACACACAGCACACACCTGTGCCAGCCTTTCGCTCATTTGTTTGTCCACTCGCTGCACGGCGTCCCCCGTCGCCGCATCCACACGCGTCGTGCAGTCACGCACAGCCGCTCGCAGGTCCTGCTCTGCGCAAGCGAGCTTCCCGTGAAGAGCAGCTGCCTTCCTCTGTGCATTGCGTGCGGAGGGGGGTTGGGAGGAAGTTGTTAGAAGGGCTGTGTTGTGTGGGGGGGGGGGGGGAGGGGGCATTACCACAGCCGCCCTCAGCTCCTGCTCTGCGCAAGCGAGCTTCTCATGCAGAGCAGCTGCCTTCTTCTGTGGATTGAGTGCAGAGCGGGGTTGGGAGGGAGTTATAAGAAGGGCTGGGTTGTGGGGGGGGAGGGGGGGGGCATCACCACAGCCGCCCTCAGTTCCTGCAAGCTTCCCATGCAGAGCAGATGCCTTCTCCTGTAGATTGAGTGTGTGGTGGTGGGGGGGGGGAGGAGGGGTATGTGTGTGTGCCTACGTATGCTGCAGAGAGGGAAGCTGGCCTCGAAGCACTGGGAAGCCAGCCAGCAGCTGTCGCACGCGCACACACAACCTACCTCTGCTGCATACAGCTGCTCGCGCGTCCTGCGTGACTCATCAGAGCTCTTGAGAGCTACCTCTGTCGCGCGACGCGCCTGAGCCTCGAGCGCTCGGTAGCCCACGCGCGGCTGCGTCTGCTGCTGCTGTGGCTGCGGCTGCTGCTGCTGCGTCTGCTGCTGCTGCTGACGCTGCTGCTGACGCTGCTGCATATGTGTCTGCTGCTGCTGATGCGACTGCTGCTGCTGCTGCTGCTCTGCCTCCCCCACCTCCTCCTCCGGTTGCTGCCACGTCCGCTCGGCCCCCGGCCTCGCCTGGCGCAGCCGCACGAACGCAGCGGTATGCACGCCGGACGGGGAGCTCGCGGCCTCCCTCACGCCCGCCCGAAGAATCTGCGCTGCTGATGCCGCCGGCTGCGGCGCAGCACCTCCGCCGCCACGGCTTTCGCTGCACCCACTGGAATCGCCGTCCGAAGTGAGCAATGCGGGGCGCTGGTGACTCCGAGGAGAATGCTGCTGCCTCCTCCCGCACTGCGCTTGCTGCTGCTGCTGCGGTGTGCGCACGGGCATGTGCCAGTCGTCAGAGTCTGAGTCTGAGCTGGCGATGCGTCGGCTGTCTTTGCGCTGCTGTGAGCTGCCCGCGTGCCCACGGCCCCTGGCAGTAGCAGCTGCTGCGCCGCTGCTGCTGCTGGGCGACCAGGCCACCGGGCGGTAGGTGGGCGTGGGCGGCGCCTTCGGGCTGCGTGCTGCTGCCTGGGCGTGGGCGTGGGACGGACGCATGTGCGACGCGACGCCGCCGTGCCCGCCATGCGCGAGCCCGTGCTGCGCCTGCCCGTGCTTGCTCCAGCTGCCACTGCTGCCTAGCACACTGTCCTGCCTTGGTATGCCTAGAATCTCCTCCAGCTCATGCACCTGGTCAACCAGTTTGGGTAGCCATTCGTGCGAACGCGCGCTGATGGGCTGGCCCTTGTCCCTGGTGGATGCCACACGGGCTGGCCAACCGTCGACACGAGCACCCTGCAGCAGTGATGACGATGATACGCGTTCAATGGGCATGCAAGGGTAGTGGCTGGGTACTTAAGTGCATGCAAAGTCGCATGGCGCAACACCTGCAACAATTTTGTTGCAAAACCCTGCAGCAGCGCAGCTCCTTGCTCTTCCCCCTCACCCCACCCCGCGCACATGGGCAGAGCGCAAGTGTGTGTGCATGCTGTCGTTTCGCATCACAGACACTGTTCCTCTGCCTTCCCACGTCTCGTCTCCGCACTCCCCCGAACTCACCCGTGGCATCGCGCCCTGCTCCGCCGAATGACCACTCTTACTGTTGTCTTTCTAATTCATGTGCACGAGCGACAGCGCCTCCGGTTTGGGGTCTGCCAGAAAAACTGTGTCACACTGTGTCACTCAAGTCCACACGCTGACTCGAGAAAACGTAGAGATAACGACGGCTGCAGCCTCAAGGATACAGTCGCACAGGCGCTGGCGGCGCACGTTCTTTGGAGGGATTCCAACGCAGTCTCTCAGAAACCTCGGAGGCCAGCTGGGGATGATGGCGACCGACCTCTACCGGCGTCTCACGTCGTCGGTGCGCCATTCCCTGCGTCGCTGGGGGCTGCAGGGGCCTCCCTGGATCGGGGGTTTTATAACGGGTCAAACCGCATGGCGGGCCTCTTGCTCGCCTGCCTATGCCATGCATGCCCTGCACGTACAGTTCATGAAGCTGGGGCCGGTCCACGATGCGGCTTCGTTCCGTAGCGGCGGCGGGAGCGACTTCAAGCCGACGTCCAACGCGAGGAACGAGCGCATGATGGAGGAGCTCGTGCAGTTCTCCAAGCACCTGCGCAAGATGCAGAGCGGGCTCATGTCACTGCAGAACCAGGTGGCGTTCCAGTTCGAGGGCATGCGCAACGTGCTGGTCACGCCGCTGCCGAGGTGGGTGGGGCGGGCGGCGCGCCATGCAGTGGGCAAGCGTGCGCATGCGTGTGCATGCGAGCGTGTTCACCCCATGCTGTTGCCCCCCCATCAAGCTATCCCACCACACACAAACGTGCCAACTGTGCTCCCTGCTCTTCTGTATGCACCACAATGAGCAGGGTGTACGACGTGCGCTACGATGAGACGGATGACCACACCGGTCTGGTGCTGGCCACGGCTGACCAGCCGCATGAGGTGTGTGTGTGTCAATGTGGGAGCCTGTGTGTATGAGGTGTGTGTGTTTGTGTGTGTGTGTGTATGTGTGCATGTGTGTGTGTGTGTGCGTGCCACGACTGGCTGTGGCTGTCAGCTGCTTTCGTGACGCGCGCACACACACACACACCAACACACGCGCGCGTGCACACACACTTACGCACACACACACACACACACACACACAGGTTCGCAGCATCAGCCAGGGCGTTGCGCTCGACAAGCGCACACACACACACAGACATGTGCGCACACACACACACACACACAGGTTCGCAGCATTGGCCAGGGAGTTGCGCTCGACAAGTTGGAGCTTGCTATCAGCACGATGAAGCACACGATGAACGACGAAGTGTTTAGGTCAGCAGGCGCCGTGTGTGTGTGTGTGTGTGCGTGTAACGTTTCGCTCTCTCTCTCTGCGTGTGTGTGTGTGTGTGTTTTGTGTCCACTGTATGTGCCTGCTGGCTTGTGGTGGCCTAGTGAGCCGGAGCTCGCTGTGAGCATGATGGAACACACGATGAATGACAAGGTGTTCAGGTAAGCCATACGAGTGTGTGTGTGTGTGCTTGCATGTGTGTGTATCCACTATATGTGCACGTGTGTGCACGTGCGTGTGTGTGTGCACGCGCACACGTGTGTGTGTGTGTGTGTGTGCGTGTGTGTGTCCGCTGTATGTGCCCGTCCCTGCCCTACCAACCCCTAAAACCCTGCCCCATCGTTGTTTTCTGCTTAGGGCAATGCGGCAATGGGAGGAGGCCATTGAGAAGGCGTTTGTAGGATTGCGACCCTTCAGGACCCCTAAGCAGAAACTGCACTTAAACCTGCCTCAGTGATTTTGTGTTCAGTCTGTATAGTTACTTTCTGGAAGCCCCGTTGACCGCCTTGATCACTGCCTTAGCGTTGACCGTTGACCATCAAATATAGGTGATTGTCAACCTCTTGACGAGATCTATTTGATGGGATTGTCAGACCATCAAGCAACTTGGTTAGTTGAGCTCTATCTGATGGGATCGTCAGTAGCCAAATGGCTCTCAATGGCTCCCAGGAGCCCAAACCGAAATCACTGGCCTGCCTTGAACCTGCTTCAACCTGCCCCCCCCCACACACACACACACTCCCCACTCCCCCCCACACATTTTTTCTGCCCCGGGTGATGCGTCAGTGAGAGGAGGCCTCCCAGACAGTGTAGGCCCAACACTCTACAACGAAAATGCACCCTAAAACCCGCCTAAAACCATGCATAACCGTTTTGTTTTCTTCCCAGGGCAATGCGGCAATGGGAGGAGGCCTTCCAGAAGGCGTGCGCGCACATGAAGATGTCGCAGCGGCTGCGGGACGAGCTGGATGCAAAGCGGAAGCGCGTGGGTGGGTGTGGGGTGGGTGTGGGGTGGAGTGGAGTGGGTGTGGGGTGTAGAGGCACTGGGTGTGGGAGGGGTGTGTGAGTGGGAGGGGTGTGTGGAAGGAGGGAGGGAGGGACGAGCGCGACGCAAAGCGCAAGCGTGCGGATGGGTGTGGGGTGGGTGTGGGGTGTGGAGTCACTGGGGGTGGGGCGTGGAGGCGTGCATCCACATGACGCAAAGCGGAAGTTTGCGGGTGGGTGTGGGGTGTGAAGGCACTGAATGTGGAGTGTGGAGGCGTGCGCGCACATGAAGATGTCACAGCGGCTGAGGGACGAGCTGGACGCAAAACGGAAGCGTGCGGGTGGGTGTGGGGTGGAGTGGGTGTGGGGTGTGGAGGTAATGGGTGTGGGAGGGGTGTGGAAGGGGGAGGGGTGTGGACTGAGGGAGGGAGGGAGGAACAAGCTGGTGCGTGTGTGCACACGTGCACCCACATGTGTGTGTGTGTGCTGGTGCCGATCCGCCCTCCCCCTTTGATGTGTGTGCGTGTGTGCGAGTGTTTGGAATGCCCACTGTACGTGTGTGTGTCTACGCACATTAACTGATGCTTGTCTCCCCCTCCCTGCCATGCACGCAGAGGAGACGCACCGCATGCAGCGCACACTGGGGGCGGTGGTGGAAGCGAAGCGTGAGAAACAGGTGGGTGCAGGGTTGTTAGCACCAAACCCAAGCGTTCACCACTGGGCCTGCATCTGATGCAGAGTGGGTGTGAGCTCCCGCTCTACCCTCTCACCAGAGGGATTGAAAACGTCGGATCTCTAGATGTCAGGCCGCTGGCTGGCTGGTCCTGACATTTAGCACCATTCGTGCTAACTCCTTGCTGGACATGCGCAAGGCTGTTATAAAGGTTGAGCACATTACAAAGGGGTCTAAAAAACCTAGGGTGCCCTCAGGGTGCGGTTATGCGGTGGCGGAGTGCGGTTAGGCGGTGATGGAGCACGCTGGGGGCGGTGGCGGAGGCGAAGTGTGAGAGGCAGGTGGGTGGAGGCATCGTCGGCAAAAGCATACCACAACAGGGGCACCAAGACGAGGGGGGTGGGTGTCGGGACGTGCACACACGCACACACGTGGCCTCGTCGGGAGGGCGGTGAGGGGGGGGGGGGGGGCAGACGAACGACACATGCACACAAACACGGGCACACACACAAACTCGCACACGAAACCCCTCCATGCACATGCTGTGTGTGCACGCGTGCACACAGCACAGATGCGCACGATGTCGGAGGGCACATTTGGCGAAGCCAAGGTTGAGACGAGCGGCTGGAGGCTGCGACACACATACACGCACGCGCACAAACTCACCTTCCGTGCATGCGCTGTGTGTGCATCGCAGGCGCGCAAGATGTCGGAGGGCGCCCCGATCGGCGCGTTTGGCGGGACAGAGTTTGAGACGATTGGCAGCAAGCTGGCGAAGCGCATCCAGGAGGCAGACGCGCGCGTGATCACCAAGGAAGAGGGCGTGGCCGGTGCGTGGGGGGCGTGTGAGGGTGGCTGGGGTGCAAGAGTTGCCTGTACAACCGGCAGACAGATATCGCCTACAGGCAGCTTCTGTCACGCTCTCTCCCCCGTTCTCTCTCTGCCTCTGTCTCCTCCTCTCCCCCCCCCCCCTCCCCTCACCTTCTGTCTCTCGGCCTCTCAACCCCTTTGAACTCGTGCTCTCATGCATGCAGGCTTTGCCGACCTCTACAACCGCAGCTGCTGCCCCGCTCTCTCCCTCCCCGCTCCCTCTCCTTCTCTCGGCCTCTCAACTCATCTCGAATCCTGCTCCCAAGCATGCAGGCTTTGCCAACCTGTACAACCGGCAGGAAGAGACCACTTACACAAGCCCCTGCTGCCCCGCTCTCTCCCTCCCCACTCTTTCCCTCCCCGCTCTCTCCCTCTCCCTCTGTCTCGCAGCCTCTCAACTCCACTCAAATCCTGCTCCCATGCAGGCTTTGCCGGCCTCTACTACTAACCGCCAGGAGGAGACACATATACACAACTGCTGCCGAGCTCTCCCTCACAACCCTCTCCCTCTTGTCTCTCAGCCTCTCAACTCTTTTGAACTCCTGCTCTCATGCATGTCCCATGCATGCGGGCTTTGCCAAACTGTGCAACCGGCAGGAAGAGATCACCTACAAGCAGCTGCTGTCGCGCCCTCTCCCTCCCCCATCCTCTCTCTCTGCCTCTGTCGCGCCCTCTCCCTCCCTGCTATCTCCCTCTCCCTCCAGCCTCTCAACTCATCTAGAATCCTGCCCCATGCAGGCTTTGCCGACCTGTACAACCGGCAGGAGGAGATCACATACAAGCAGCTGCTGGCGCTCGCCAAGGACGCGGCCGCGCTGCGCAACATTGCGGCCGAGTTCATGCTCAACATGCGGGTGGGCAGGCGGGTTGGGTTTGGGTTGTTGGTTGTAGGTGGTGGTGGATGTGGGTTGTTTTGTAAGCTGCAGGTGGGATTGAGGTGTGAGTATGAGATGCGGCCGTGCATGCGCAACATTGCAGCAGAGTTCATGCTCAACATGCAGGTGGCTGGGCGGGTTGGTTGTGGGTTGTGGGTGGGTGGCGGTGGGTAGGTGCGTGGGATTGTTTTTTAGCCACTGCGCTGCGCAACATTGCGGCAGAGCTCATGCTCAACATGCAGGTGGGTGCTTGTTTGTTGACTGCGGGTTGTTTGTGGGTTGTGGTTGATTGATTGTGGATGGCGTGATTGGTTGGTTGTTGGTTGGCTGTGGGTGGTTGGTTGGTTGTTAGATGTGGGTGGTTGGTGAGTTGTGGAGCAGAGCTCATCAGGTCATGCGGGTGGATTGTGGGTTGTTTGTTAGTCGTGTGGGAGAGTTAGGGCTCACCATGAGGGTGGCTTTAGGTCTTTGGTTTAGGGCTTGGTGGCGCCGCTCAGCATGCAACCCCTGGCTAGGGCTTGGGGAGGGGGCACGGCTAGACGGGCCGACGGTGAGCAACATGCCAAAGCGCACCCACGCGCGCGAACAAACGGCACGCCCGCACAAGCGCGCACACACGCATGAACGCACACGTCCACACGCAAGCTCACACAAACACACACAAACACACGCAGGACTGCTTCGACTCCGCCTACAACGCGTTCCCCCTGTACGACCCGCTCCCCTACCCGATCGGCCATGGCGGGCCTGGCGGCGGCGGCCCGTCCCCTCTGCCCTCCCGCCCCGTGACCCCGTATGCCAACGGGGGCGACGACGGAGGGTACGGTGGCGGTGGCGGGTACGGACTCCACCAAGTCGGCGGCGTGGGCGGCGGCGGCCGCGGGGGCGGCTTCTCGGGCGGCGGCGGCGCGCCGCCGCCGCACTTTGCGCACGGCGGAGGGGCGGGGCCACGGGGCGCGCCGTCGCCGCGCAAGCTGCGGCGGCAAACGGGCGGGTACGACGCCGACGGCGGCGCCGACGGGCGTGGCGAGCGCGACGTGGGGTGCGGCAGCGGGGGCGGCGGCGCCGGGGGCGACCAGTATGGCGGCATGGGCGACCAGTATGGCGGCGGCGGCGGCGGGTACGGCGAGCGGCAGCACTACGCAGCGGCGGTGCCGACGGCGCCGTACGGCAGCGGCGGGGCGGGCCACTATGCCGGGGGGTACGGCGCGGCGCCCGCCCCGCTCTCTCCGCACCGACCCGTCGGCAGCACCACAATGCCCTACGGCAACGCAGCCGCGCTGCCGTCCCTGGCCCGTGCCGACGCTCCGTATCCGCCCTCGGGCACGCCTCCGAGCCCGAGCGCGTACAACCACCTGGCTCAGTATCCTGCCGTCTACTGATCCTTCTACCTGACGGACTGTGCGGCTGAACAGCGTCTGGCGCACGACATGGCCGGTGGCTCGCGCACTCGCTCTTGACGCGTGGCAGCTGCTGCGCTTACTTCAGCCACCCTGGCGCAGTGCCCCGTTGTGTCCGGCTTCTGATCGGCCTGACTGATGGACAGTGCGGCCGACCGAGTGTTCCAGCGCACCACCTGTTTGCCCTCACCTGCCCCACGTGGCAGAGTGACTTCTGAACATTCCTGCATGATAACTTCCGACCAACTGGCGCGGGCGGCTAGCTGAGCATGCGTCCGATGCAGACACGGCACCACCTGTGCGCGGCTGGCCGGCGCACGCGGCATGGCCTGTTGACCTACACGAGCGACGTTACCTGACAACTGAACTCGTCCCATGTGGCGAGGCACACACTGCCGCGGCGAGCAGGCGCCGGATCCATGACATGAGGACAGAGAGTTGCAAGGGAGGGGGCCTCCTACTGACGACGAACTCCCGCACTACCAAGGAGGCCATGGCCTGGGGGCTCTGGATCCCTCACATACACAAGGACCGCAGCCGACGTCAAGACACGGGACGTTAATTTGGGGGGATGCCAGTTGGCGGAGACACTGCCAGGGCAGCCAGACAGATAAGTTAGCACAGCCAGGGGGGGCTGGACCCATTGCAATTGCTGGTTGCACCACCTTGAAGGGATATGTTGACCTGCTATGGTCATCAGAGCGAGCGCGCACTTGCAGCAGCCTGCACCCACATTCACACTTGACGGCAACCCTACTCTTTGATCTGATATAGCAACAACTGGCATGTGTAGCAACATTGTCTTGCCCGGGCCGGTCACCGATCTGCAGTCCTTATGAAACGACAAACACAAGCTTGAAATGACATTTCCCTGCACAGCAATTGCAACAGCGCTAGCAGCACACTGCCTCACATACGTTTGCACGTTTCAGCCTCAGCCGTAGTCCTGCTGTCACAAAACAGCCGGCACGAGCTCAAATTACAGTCGGTTCAGTCACCCAGTCACCCTGCGACAACAGCGCCGCCGCCAGACACACGTCCACACGACGGCAGCGCGAGCCAGCTGCCGCACGGAGCTCGCGTGTGGCCCGCCGCACACAGAAACGCGCTCACACGTCGCACCCACAGTCCTCGCCCGCCCGCGCCAGCTTCAGCTTCGTCAAGATCTTGGTGCTCCACACGACTGAGCCCATCATCAGTCCGAAACCAGTGTATGTGAAGGCAACGGCAAACAGCCACCCAACGGGCGTGAGGCACCAGTTCGACCACGTGGGGTCGCAGTCGTCACGGTACATGGAGGAGCCTGGCTCAGGCCAGATGCCAGAGTCTGCGAGAGGAAGTGCACAGCGAGTGCACATATCAGTTGGCACGCACGGATCAGATCGACTCAAAAGGAAGAGCCTGGCTGGCCAGATGCCACAGTCTGTGAGAGACAGCGCAGAGCGCGGGCGCACACATATCGGTTCAGATCAGTTGGCTGAAGGAGCCTGGCACTGGCCAGATGCCAGTGTCTGCAACCACAGTACACACGGATAAGCGCGATTGCAACGACATGCACCCGAAAAAACATCACTCACCCTGCAGACTGTGCCGCACTTGGTCTGCTAGGATGAGCGGCGTGGCAGCAACAAGCAGCCACGTCGGCCCGTAGCGCTGCCAGTGGCTGAGCAGGCCCGGCTTGGACGCCGCCTGGGTCGCCATGAACTGTGGGACGGGAAGGTGGGAGAAGGAATGGTCAGGGTGGCCCGCATCTGCACCGCCTGGCGCCAGCCGTCAAGAGATGATTGCCAACGCTTAGTGCTCGCCCCAAGACCGCGCGCATCTTCCCGCACCTGGATGAGGTTGGTGAGGACGGCAGTGGTGAGGGCGAGCGAAAACGTGTGCGAGATGGTGCGCGACGCCGCGGTCGACGCGATTCCGATCAGGCCCGCCAGGAGCACCGGCCAGCAGCAGGACCCGAGCAGCGCCGGCAGTGTGAGCAGCAACGTCGCGATCGAGGCGGTCGCGCTCGCCTTGTCGACGTCATCGGTCCTGCGTTTGGAAGGGGTGTGTTGTTTCACAGACATCCCGGTGCATGCGCCAATGCAACACAGGCTGTGCACGCGCAACACAATGCAGCGTTAAACGCACACTCACAACGCACACTCGACAGCACCCGCACCTGTCCCTGCCGGCAGAGCTCGGGCTGCGCTTGCGCAGCGCACACGCGGGTGCAGAAGGGCCACCCATGAGCGGGGAGGAGAGGCCTTCCTCAGCCATGACCACCTGGCACGCGCATGCAGTGCATGCGCGGTTAGTGCATGCGCCATGCAGGCCATGCAGCCATGCACGCGTGTTGTGGCCCGGAGGCGCGCGTGGCGCAAACGGCCTGGTGTACGGCGTGCTTGTGCGTGCAGCATGAGGCGAGTGGACGCCTTGAGTGGCGCGAGGAGGGGTCGACCACGCAACTGCCAGCCCCAGCTGCCACACAACCCCACCAACTCCACCATGCCTGCAAGGCGCTAGGTCATGCACAGAAAGTGGCATGCTGCTGAGATCTTCCACTTTGGTGCTGGGGGTCCTGCGTGGCCCTAACCACGCACGCGCGCCAGAAACTCCTAAGGGCACCCACCTTGTGACGGACGTGTGCGGAGGAGATAATTGTGTGCGTATGCGGCACACACACGCCGAGAGAGGATATTTGGCTTACTGGGACTGCACACTTTCACACGCACTGCGCAACGAGGCACGAAGCACTGGCAACGCGGGGCATAAACACACTACACAGTGCGCACAAACACACGTGCACCCCTCTCCCCCACCACGACCATGTGCCGGCACCGGATTGCTGCTTCAAACACTCACACGCGCGCACACACACACCTCGTGTATGTATGTGGGGGTGCGTAGGATGGCCTGGAGCAGGCACACATGCACACAGGCGCTGGCCGACTGGGGGTCCGCACCCACTTTACCTGTGGCTGGCCCTTCAGCTTCCGCACAGGATTGCAGCTGGTTCCAGACACATGCCTGTCGATAGCCCACCTCGCGCTGCCTCAATCCCACGGTGTGGGTGTGAGGTGGAGAAGGACGCATCGCGCACCGGTTGTTCGGTGTGTTCAGTGTGTCGTCGATCATGTTGTTTTAGTAGTGTGCGAGCGCGACAGGGATCAAATCAGAAACCAGGAAATCTGTGCAGACTTCACAACTTCAAACGAGTTGGCTGGCACGACCGTTCTCAACGTGCCCGAGCACCTAACTAAGATGGCTGGCTACTGGTGACAGGGGACAGGGGGACCAACCCTACGCCTGCCCGCCACCCTGCTCCGCGCGCGACAGGGCGTCGAGGAAGCGGGACAGCTGGCCGCTGCGCCGCTGCGCTTGCCCCTGATCCCCGCCCTCCCGCGCGGACGAGCCCGACCCGCCCGCCCCACCAGCGCCAGCGCCTGCCGCCGGAGCGTTCGGCGCGCCTACTAATCCACCACCTCCGCCGCCCCCGCCCCCGACGCGCGCGCCCCCCCCGCCGCGTTCGCCGCCACCGCCCTCTGATGCCTGCACCGCCTCGAGCAGCGCGCGCCAGCCCTCGACGTCGGCCGGCAGCTGCAGCTGCCCACTGTCCCCGCTCCCCACCTCGCCCCCAGCCCCTCCACCGCTACCGTTGTCAGAGCCACCGCCGCCACGCGGCCCTGCCGCGCGCGCGGCCGCCCCGGGGGGCAGGTCTGCGCCGCCAGCGACCCACGCGCGCACAGAGTCGCGGTCGGACCACGGGCGGACTGACACCGCCGCAACCACGCGGCCGCCGCTGCTGTCTGCCTGAGCACCGGGACCCACCGCTTCTGCCGCCCCCGCTGCTGACGACGTAGGCGGCTGCGGTGGCGTGAGCGTGAGGTGCAGCACCGCGAGGCCGCCGCCGTCCGGCGGCCGCGCGAACGCCGCGCGCCCCGACGCGCCGCCGCCGGCGCTGAACAGCGGCAGCTCCACCACCTTGCGCTTGCCCCCTCCCTTGCCCCTGTCCTTCCCGCCCGCCTGCGGGTGTGCAAGGTGTGGGTGTGCAGGGTGAGTGTTGGGCTTGGTAGGAGTTGAGGGGTTGAGGGGAGTTGAGGGCTCAAACCGGTTGGCCGCACACTGATTGGCCGCACACACACACACACAACACACACACACACACACACGCACGCACACACACACACACACACACATGAGCATGCCCCCCCACACACAAACATGCCCACCCGTGCACGCGCATGCGTACGCCCCCCCCCCACACAAACACCTGCTCCGCCGCCCACACGGCTTCCGTCTCCGCCTGCTGCGCCCGCGCTGCGCGCGCGTCCCGCGCGTGGCGCGCGACCGCGCGCGCGCCCGCGGGGCCGCGCAGCTCGCCCGCCAGGGGCACGTACTGGTAAAGGGAAGCAGACGGGCGGTCGAGCGGCATGCAGCCGACGACCTGCCCTCCTTCTCCTCCCTTTCCTCCTCCGCCGCCACCACTGCCGGTGGCACCGTCACCGCCGCTGCCACTGCCTCCCACTGACACGACCACCTGGTAGTTCAGGGTCAGGCCGCGGTAGGCAGCGGTGCCCGTGGCGGGCGCGGGCGCGGGGAAGCCCCTGCGTGCCTGGCGTGCCTGCGTGGGGGATGAGAGTGTGTGTGCGTGTGGGGGAGGATGGGCGCGTGCGTTGTGTGGTAGCGCCGCGCCAG
>VFSX01000620.1:32500-45000 GCA_016618255.1 Chlamydomonas sp. UWO 241 | reverse complement strand
TTGGCTGGCGGCAGTGCTGCCGCTGCTGCCGTCGCTGCTGCCACTGCTACTGATGCTGCTGCTGCTGCCATTGGCACCTGCGCCCTCCCGCTGCGTGCTGGAGCCCGGGCTGGTGGTAGCCGTGCTGTCGTCATCAGCGACGGTAGCCTGCGGCAGCACCCACCGTGCCTCGTACATGGATGCCACGGGCCGGCCAGCGATCCCACCGACCGCAACCACCTGTGCGCGTGTGTGTGCGTGTGTGTGTGTGTGTGCGCGAATATAATGATCACGATTCATGGATGCCACGGGCCGGCCAGCGATCCCACCGACCGCAACCACCTCTGCGTGTGAGTGTGCGTGCGTGCATGTGATGATCACGATTCATGGATGCCATGGGCCGGCCAGCGATCCCACCAACCGCAACCACCTGAGTAGGGTTGTCGGCAACCGTAGATGGACGGCCCCGTGTATCCGTATATACGTACATACGACCGTATATCCGTAGATACGTATCCGTATATGTAGCACAGCTGCCTCATATGTATGTCAAATAGGGTGAGAGACACGCCATTGGAACGCTGGATTTACAAGGGGCACTGTTGCTCTCGGTGTGATCATCATGCGTGCTAAGGCTTTTCAGTAAATGCCAAAAACGTGTTGTGGCTGCACGGGCGGCCGCGGTGCGTGCGGTGCGGGAGCCAAGTCCTCTCCCTCCTCCCTTTCCCTCCTCTCCCTCCTCCCCCCTCCGTTGAGTCTACGACCTGATCTCGTTCAGTACCCAAGGGCCCCCGTCCCTTGCTAAAACGCTGAGCAAGTAATAGCCGAGACACTACCCCACCAAGACCCAGACCCAGACAAACACCCAAACCCTGGACCCAGGGGACCCCCTGCCTAGACCCACACCCACACCCACACCCACACCCAAGACCCAGGCCCCAGACCTCAGGCCCCAGACCCAAGACCCAGACCTCGACCCAGAGAGACCCCAAAGTTGTTGCGCCACCCGCCCCATGAGCCCCATGCATGCGCCCCATGCACATCACCACTACCCCCCCAAAGCTGCATGCAATCGATAGAGCTGGTCATCAGCTTGACAATGCAAGCAGAATCGTCCGATTCCGTGCTGTATTTGGGGAGTAGTGTTGCTGTTTGTTGCGTGACTCCAAGGTGTGACCCCATTGGCTGTCTGAAGGACCTTGCGGCCCACGTTCCTCCATCCTATATATCTTCCTTACTGCTACTGAGGCTGTTTGCGACCCGTTGCGGCCCGTCGCGGCCCGGATCGCGTCGGCGTCAGCCGCAATCCACACAAAAATAAAAATAAACCGTATATTGCAGTGCGTGTACCGCCCGCTTTTGACATCCGTATATACGGCCGTATATACGGATATACGGATATACGGCATATACGGTTGCCCACAACCCTACACCTGAGTATGTGTGTGTGCGTGCGTGTGATGATAACGATTCAAGGATGTCACAGGCCGGCCAGCGATCCCACCAACTGCCACCACCTGTGTATGCGCGTAATGATAACGACTGATGGATGTCACGGGCCGGCCAGCGATCCCACCGACCGCAACCACCTGTGTGTGTGTGTGTGTGTGTGTGCATATGATGATTGCGATTCATGGAAGCCACGGGCCGGCCAGCGACCCCACCAACTGCCACCACCTGCGCGTGTGTGTGTGTGTGTGTGCGTGTGTGTGTGGGTGTCCATGAAGCATACGTTTTTGGCGTGCGGTCTTGTGACGCGGAACTAGTCCCTCACGTCGACCGCCTTTACTGCACCCCAAACCAAACCTAAACCCTTGCTTAGATCGAAAACAACTTAACCCCTTGACCCCAAGACCTCAACACTAGGAGTCCTAGGTGCTCCTAGGTGCATCTTCTAAGTGCACAGCTAAACCCTAAACTAGGTGCATCTCCTAGGTGTATCTCCTAGGTGCATAGCTAAGCCCTTAACCCTAAGACCACCGACCCACCTCAGCCGACTTCCCCGATGCGGCGGCCGCGCGCAGCTGCAGCGGTGACCCTACGTGTGTGAGGAAGGGAGAGAGAGTTGCAGGCAGGTCGTCACAGACAGGCCGCACGCGGGAAGAGTGGGAGGGGCGGGAAGAGCAGGTGTGCAGGCGGTCGGTGATGTGTGCACCTGTCTTTACACCCACCTGGTACAGTGGACAGCCATGACCCCGCAGGATACATCTGTGCGCGACCCCGCAGCGCGCGCGCGAACCCCGCAGTGCGCGCCCCCGTAGCGTGCGACCCCGCAGCGCGCGCCCCCGCAGCGCACGACCCCGCAGCGCATGGATGTACTGTGTGTGCACCTCTTGCCTGGTGCACACAACAGCTACAGCAGGATGCACCTCTGCATGCGATCCCGCAGCGCGTGCAAACCCCACAGCGTGCGAACCCGCAGCGCGCGACCCCGCAGCATGTTGATGTACAGTTTGTGCACCTCCTCCCAGTTGCAGCCGGCAGCCACAGCCCCACCGAATACGCCTCGGCGCGTGACCCCGCAGCCGCGTGGCCCCCGCAGCGCCGCGGCCCCCGCAGGACGCGCGACCCCGCAGCGCGCGACCCCGCAGCGCGCGACCCCGCAGCATGCGCAACCCCGCAGGACGCGACCCCGCGGCGCGCTGATGTACTGTTTGTGCACCTCTTACCTGGAGCAGCCGGCAGCCACGGCCCCGCAGGATACGCCTCGATGCGCGCCCCCGCAGTGCGCGCGGCCCCCGCAGCGCGTGACCCCGCAGCGCGGCCCCGCAGCGTGCTGATGGACAGTTTGAGGACCCACCTGGTGCAGCCGCCAGCGACGGGCCCGCAGGGTACGCCTCGAGTATCCCCACAGCCGCTCGGTCCCCGCAACGCGCGACCCCGCAGCGCGTGCGAGCCCGCAGCGCGCGCAACCTCGTAGCACGCAACCCCGCGGCGCGCTGATGTACAGTTCGTGGACCCACCTGGTGCAGCCGGCAGCCACGGCCCCGCAGGATACGCCTCGACGCGCGCCCCCACAGCTGCGCCGCCGCCCCCGCCGCCGCTGCGCGCGCCGGCTGCGGACGATTCGGCGGTAGCACGCGCGACCGCTGTCGGGATGAGCGACAGCAGCGCGGGCAGGAGGTCCGCCAGCTGGGCGGGGCTGAGGGGGACGGCGGCCACGGCAAAGGTACTGCTGTTCGTAGCCGCGTTGGTGGTGCTCCTGCGGGGGTTCGGGCTCGAGGGTTGGATGGGCTTCTTCAGCGTTTGGGTCGGTGGCCGGGCCTGCCACCTTCGCCACCTGCCCACCCCCTGCTGCTGCTGCTGCGCACACACACACACACACACACACACACACACACACACTCACACACACACGCGCCCGTGCACACACACACACACTCTCACACACACACACCTGCTGCTGCTGCTGGCGCCGCTGTCGACTGGGGCGTCTAGGTACAGCGTGAGGCCGTCGATGGTGGGAGGCAGATCGGCGTACCTACGAGTGTGGGGCGGTACACGAGTGAGGGTGCGCGGTACAAGAGTGGGAGCGTGCGTTACAAGAGTGGGGAAGAGCGTGAGGCAGTCATTCGTTGGAGGTGGGTCGGCATACCTACGGGTGTGGGGCGGTACACGAGTGAGGGTGTGCGGTACAAGAGTGACGGCGTGCGGTACAAGAGTGAGGGTGTGCGGTGCACGAGTGAGGAAGAGCGTGAGGCCGTCAATTGTGGGAGGCAGTTCGGCGCACCTACGGGTGTGTGGCGATACAAGAGTGAGGGGGTGCGGTACAAGAGTGAGGGGGTGCGGGACAATGTGATGCGTCACAGAGCAACGGAGGGTTTGTGACAACAGAGGGTTGACAGTCGGTCACCATTTGCCCCCCCCCCCCCCCATCTCGTCTCTGCTACCGACGACCAGAGCCCTGCATGCACAGCACCATGCGCACCATGCGCACCATGCACACCATGCGCACCATGCACAGCACCAGCACCATGCGCGCGTGTCTGCAGTGACAGTCGGTCACCGAGTGCCTCCCCCCATCTCGTCTCTGCTGCCACGACCAGAGCGCTGCATGCACAGCACCATGCGCACCATGCACACCATTCGCACCATGCACAGCACCAGCACCATGCGCGCGTGTCTGCAGTGACAGTTGGTCACCAAGTGCCCCCCCCCCATCTCGTCTCTGCTACCACGACCAGAGCGCTGCATGCACAGCACCACGCGCACCATGCGCACCATGCACAGCACCAGCACCATGCACAGCACCAGCACCATGCGCGCGTGTCTGCAGTGACAGTCGGTCACCAAGTGCCCCCCCCCCCCCCATCTCGTCTCCGCTCCCACGACCAGAGCGCTGCATGCACAGCACCATGCGCACCATGCGCACCATGCACAACACCAGCACCATGCGCGCGTGTCTGCAGACACGCGCGGATGCCTTGTAACTTACATTCATGCTCTGCGCATTGTCACCTGCTCCACAGCGCAGGCGCCTCACGCGTGTACTGCCACCAGAGGAGGCCGGGCGAGCAGGAGGAACCAGAAGCAAGACTTAATACGACTACTCAGTCACCCAAGACTCCTCCGTCACCCACACTCTTCAGTGCTGGCAGTGCCCCCACCTGCTCCACAGCGCAGGCGCCTCACGTGTGTACTGCCACTCCTGTACGTCGCGCAGCGGGTGCAGCCCCTGCACGGGAGAAAGCGGCTCCAGGAATGCGCGGCCCCTGCGTGTTTGTGTGTGTGTGTGTGTGTGTGTGTGCTGCCACTCCTGTAGGTCGCGCAGCGGGTGCAGCCCCCGCACGGGGGAAAGTGGCTCCAGGAAGGCGCGGCCCCCGCATACGGGGAAGAGGGAGGGGTTTACCATAATGTGTTAAAAGAGGAAGCACCCAGTCGTCCCAGTAAGATGCTCGAGCACTACGCGGCTTGGGAGGCGTCCCTGACGGTAGCCAGTGGTTTCCTTTTCGCCTTTATACAGCCATTTGGCTGTATGCCGGCTGAACTTTGACAATGAATATAGCTCAACCCAGTCAGTGGATTAGAAGTCTTCCGAGCCCGCCAGACAGAGCTTGTCTAGAGCTTCTTAGTGACCTATATATAAATATATGAGGACATGCTGAGCTGAGTACACAGCCTATCGTGCGCCTCATTGATGCACACTATGGATCTGACTGATTGAGCAGAGCACTCCCAAGTGTTGTGCTGGACAAGAGACATTACTAATTATTCTGATACTTTGCAGATGCCTCACAGAGAACTCCAGCATCTTTTGAGCATTTATAAGCTGGCGCTTCTGACCACAGCCACTCTCAGACGCTGTGTCCTGACTCCAGATCACTGCTCTGTTTGTCTGTCTGGTCAGGTGAGTGCCTGCCCATCTATTTGCTACTGCATCCCCTGAGGGAGGGATGCATGTGGCCTAGCCTGCTCTCTCTACAGAGAGCCATGCAACTCTCAGACGCTGTGTCCTGACTCCAGACCACTGCTCTGTTTGTCTGTCTGGTCAGGTGAGTGCCTGCCCATCTATTTGCTATTGCATCCCCTGAGGGAGGGATGCATGTGGCCTAGCCTGCTTTCTCTACAGAGAGCCATGTAACTCTCAGACGCTGTGTCCTGACTCCAGACCACTGCTCTGTTTGTCTGTCTGGTCAGTCCTGTATCCCTCAGCAGGACAAACGGTCAAAGGGAGGTCAACGGTCAACGCGGTCAAAGCAAAATCCGGCGGTGTGGAATAATTAATTAAAAATCTTGAAAAGGAAACCGCTGACAGCAGCATCCCCAGCTCCTGCCCCCCAACGCGCACAAACAAGCTCTAAACTCTGACATCGATGGTTGTAAGGTTGGTATCATAAGGGCTGCATGGCAACCTGGCCCCTTGCACCTCTTCGCGGCCTCTGCTGCAGCATCCTCAGCTCCTGGCCCTCCACCCACCAAACACCTCCACGCTCAAGGCCTGGGGGCTAGCTAGGCTGATAAGCAACTCCACCGAAACCTAGCTGAAGTGGCCCCTCGCACCTCTTGGCCGCCTCTGCCCGCAGCATCCCCAGCTCCTGCCCCTCCACACAGCACCGTGCGCACAACAAACCCTGGATATCCATCTAGATTTATCTATCTATAAGGGTAAAAAACAGGGTTTGAAGGCCCTACCAAAATCCCAACTTCTGATCCGCGCCATGGAATGCGGCCATAACGCCTGCGACGGTCCGGGATGCGCCTCAGGCGGTGCTGGGCGCCTCAGGTCGGGGCGGCGCCTCAGGTCGGGGCGGCGCCTTAGGCGGTCGGAGCGCCTGAGGCGCAGCCTGATCCGCGCCATGGAATGGGACGCCTCAGGCGCCGCCTCAGGCATTGTGAATGTGGTAGGGAGGGTGATGATGATGATGGATGTTACAGTCTGTGTGAAACCAGTAGTTATGTATATGACCTGTGTCGGCTCTAGCGCCCGACACCTCAACTCAGTTTCAGGGTAGTACGCTGTCGCACCTCTTCACGGCCTCTGCCCGCAGCATCCCCAGCTCCTGGCCCTCGACGCGCAGCACCAGGCGGCGAGCGACTTGCTCGCTTGCACTCGTGGTGGTGCGGGTTGCCTGCGGTGTTTTGTTTCGTATGTGTGCGAGAGTGGCGTGTCAGTCGTGACCCGAGCCGGCGGCTCTGTGTTGTCGTCGTCGGTTGAGCGCAAAGTAATGCTGATGTACGCCGACGATTTATGTTTGTTCTCGCATGACCCAGCTCAGTTGGCGCTTATGCTGAAAATCCTTGACAAAGTGTCCTCTAGCTTTGGCATGCAAATCAACGCCGCCAAGACAGAAGTGATGATTTTGCCAGCAGATTTTGACGCGGATCTGCCCACGTTTGCGCTGACTGGTGGTGAAGTGAAGACCGTCTCTGCATTTAAGTATCTAGGGAGTTGGATAACCCAGAGTGGTGGTGTGGAAAAGGAGATCGGTGTGCGTGTCGGTCGCGCGCTGGGCGTGTTTGCGTCTTTTGATAAGATCTGGGCCAGCAAGAAGATGCAAATGCAGTCTAAGATGCGGGTTTACAACACTTTCGTGCTGCCCCACTTTCTGTACGGCTGCGAAACATGGGCCACTACTAAAACACAACTGACTCGATTGGAGGTTGCCCACTCTAACTGCCTTCGTCGCATTCTGGGTGTGCGCCTGGTCGACCGGCACAGATTAACTTATATTCGGCAGGCGTGCGACACTGAGCCAATTGAGAGCCTTGTGGCAAAGCGATCAATGCAGTGGCTAGGCCATGTGATGCGCATGCCGGCTTCTCGTCTTCCTCGTACGACTTTTGACTGCACAATGGATGTGGCTCGGCAGCAAGGCCAGCCTCCAGCCTCCTCCCGACACTATTTTCTTAAGCTACTGATTCAGCAGCTAGGCGAAACTAGTGGCACTCGTTCTGATTGGAAGACTTTTTCGGACACGGCGTTTGAGCGTGCTCAGGATAGGGTCGGGTGGAGAGCCGTGGTGTACGGTCCGGCTGCCCCTCAGGCGCCGGCCCCTCCACCACGGCGGTCAAGTAGATTGGCAAGCGCGACTTGACCCCCTATCCCCTAGAAGCAGTTAGGACCTATTTTGGAGGCGTCGCACAATAGCTCTCCTTTTTGCTCTGGGACTACACGTTGGCAGGCAGCCGGCTGGTGGCGACCGCCCCTCACAAGTAATTGTTAGGGCCAGAACTGGACTTGGGTCTAGGCGGTGGTACTAGGACTAGAGGGAGTCTTTGCTGGAAAGCCGATGTAACTGTAACTGTGTGCGAGAGTGTGCGTGTGTGTGTGTGTGAGAGAGAGAGAGAGAGAGAGAGCAGCACCAGGTGGCGAGCGACTTACTCGCTTGCACTCATGGTGGTGCGGGTTGCCTGCGGTGCTTTGTTTCTTATGTGTGTGTGTGTGTGTATGTGTGTGTGTGTGTGCGGTGGTGATGGATTTTACACTCCGTCAGGCGCCTCTCATAGCGTGCGTATGTGTGTGTGAGAGAGAGAGAGAGTGTGTGTGTGAGAGAGAGAGAGAGAAGCACCAGGCGGCGTGCCACCTGTTCGCTTGCACTGGTGGTGGTGCGGGTTGCCTGCACGTGTGTGTGTGTGTGTGTGTGTGTGTGTGTCAGAGTGTGTGTGCGTGAGAGAGAGTAAGAGAGAGAGAGTGCGTGTGTGTGTGCGCGAGAGAGAGAGACGTGGTCGAGGTTGCCCGAGCAGTGGGAACTGTACCGTTTTTCTCTCTCTTTCGGAGAGCGCGTGTGTGTGTGTGTGTGTGTGAGTGAGAGTGTGTGTGTGTATGTGTGTGTGTGCGTGTGTGTGAACCGGGCGGTGTGCCACCTGTTCGCTTGCGCTAGTGGTGGTGCGGGATGCCTGCGTTAGTGTGTGTGTGTGTGAGTGAGAAAGAGAGAGTGTGAGTGTGTGTGTGTGCGAGAGAGACGTTATCTAGGTTGCCCGAGAGGTGGGAACTGTACCATATTTTCTCTCTCTTTCGGAGAGAGAGCGTGTGTGTGTGTGTGTGTGAGAAAGAGTGTGTGTGTGTGTGAACTAGGCGGCGGGCGACTGCTCGCTTGCACTAGTGGTGGTGCGGGTCGCCTGCACGTGTGTGCGGTGGTGGTAGATTCTACGCTCCACCAGGCGCCTCTCATAGCGTGCATATGTGTGTGTGTGAGAGAGAGAGGAGAGAGAGAGAGAGAGAGAGAGAGAGAGAGAGAGAGAGGGAGGGAGAGAGAGAGAGGGAGAGAGAGAGAGGGAGAAAGTTAGAGAGGAAGAAAGAGAGAGAGAGAAAGAGAGAGAGAGCAACACCAGGTGGCGGGCGATTTGTTCGCTTGCACTAGTGGTGGTGTGGGCCGCCTGCGTGTGTGTGGACATTATTATTATAGTCGTATATACAGTCTTCCGGACGCTCGTATTGGCGTACTAGACGTGTGCGTGTGTGTGAGAGAGAGGGAGAGAACAAGGTAAAGGGAGATTGCACGCGTGTGCGTGTGTGTAGGTGTGAGAGAGAGGGAGAGAGAGAGACAGAGAGAGAGTGTTCCAGGTACCTGCTTGCTCACACTCGTACACACACACTTGTACACACACACACACACACACACAGGGTCTAATGCGCCATCAAAGGCGTCCGACGGACTGTACAATCGGCCACACACACGGGAGGTCCAGGTACCTGCTTGCTCACACTCCTACACACACGCCCACACACACCTGCAGGCACTGCCCAGCCTGCGTCTCCAGTCCTGTCTTATCACAAACGCACATACACACACACACACACACACACACCTGCAGGCACTGCCCAGCCTGCGTCTTCAGCTGCCCGTCTTATCACAAACGCACACACACACACACACACACACCAGCAGGCACTGTCCAGCCTGCGTCTCCAGCTGCCCGTCTTATCACAAACGTACACACACACACACACACACACACACACCTGCAGGCGCTGTCCAGCCTGCGTCTCCAGCTGCCCGTCTTATCACAAACGCGCACACACACACACACACACACGCACACACACCTGCAGGCACTGCCCAGCCTGCGTCTCCAGCTTTCCGTCTATCACACATGCACACACACACACACACACGCACGCACACACCTACAGGCACTGCCCAGTCTGCGCCTCCAGCTGCCCGTCTATCACACACACACACACACACACACACACACACACACACCTGCAGGCAATGCCCAGCCTGCGTCTCCAGCTGCCCGTCTATCAGCCGCATCGGCGCAGCTGCCTCAACACACACACACACACACACACACACACACACGCACACACACACATGCACGCACACACACGCACACACACATGCCCACACACACCTGCAGGCACTGCCCAGCCTGCGTCTCCAGCTGTCCGTCGATCAGACGCATCGGCGCGGCTGCCTCGACAAGTGCGCGCACGAGCGCGCGTCGATGCCGCTTTGCAACCTCCAACGACACTCCGGGAGACATCTCGTCGTTTGCCATGTTGGTGGCGGCCGCAGCGGCGGTGGCGGCTTCGAGTGCGCGCGCCTGTGTGTGTGTGTGTGCGTGTGTGTGTGCGTGTGTGTGTTTCTTTAGTGTGTGTGTGGAGGGGGGGCCTGTAACGACTGTCTTTCTCTCTCTCTTTGTGGGTGGAGCGTTGAGGGTTTAGGGCGGAGGCGACATCTTGTCGTTCGCCATGTTGGTGGCGGCCGCGGCGGCGGTGGCGGTTTCAAGCGCGCGTGCCTGTGTTCTCGCGTTTGTGTGTGCGTGTGTGTGCGCGTGTGTTTGTGCGTGTGTGTGTGTGTGTGCATGTGTGTGCGTGTGTGTGCGCATGCATGCGTGTGCATGTGCGCGTGTGCGTGTGTGTGTGTGTGTGTGTGTGTGTTTCCTCCCCCCGCTCCCCTCCCCCTGTTATCCTGCATCATCATGTGACCTCCGAATCCCGCCGCCCCGCGCCTGCCCCCTCGCGCACGATGCGGGACCCCGCCCCTGCGGGCGTCCCGGGCGCGCGCACAAACGCGGCGGCCCCGCCCCCCACCCCACCACCCCACACACGAATCCCCCCCCCCACACACACACACCGTTACCTGAGTAATCATCACCCCGCCGAATCCCAATGCCCCCCCCCCCCGACCCGGAAACCCGCCCCTGCGGCAGTCCCGGGCGCGCGCATCAACGCGGCGGCCACGCTGCCCCCCCCCCCCGCTCACCTGCATCATCATGAGACCTCCGAATCCCGACGCCCTAGCGGCGCCTGCCCCGTCGCGCCCGACGCGGAGCCCCGCCCCTGCGGCAGTCCCGGGCGCGCGCATCAACGCGGCGGCCAAGCTCCCCCCCCCCCCCCCCCATTCACCTGCATCATCATGGGACCTCCGAATCCCGACGCCCCTGCGGCGCCTGCCCCCTCGCGCCCGACGCGGAACCCCGCCCCTGCGGCAGTCCCGGGCGCGCGCATCAACGCGGCGGCCACGCTGCCCCCCCCCCCCGTTCACCTGCATCATCATGGGACCTCCGAATCCCAACGCCCCAGCGGCGCCTGCCCCCTCGCGCCCGATGCGGAACCCCGCCCCTGCGGGAGCCCCGGGCGCGCGCCCAAACGCTGCAGCCCCGCCCCCCCCATACACACTACATCTCCACCCCTGACCACCTGCATCATCATGTGACCGCCGAACCGGACCCCCCCCCCTGGGGCGTCCGGGCGCGCGCATAAACGCGGCGGCCGCTGCGCCCACCCCACCCACCCACCCACTAGATCTCCCCCCCCTGCTCATCTGCATCATCATGGGACCCCCGAATCCCGACGCCCCAGCGGCGCCTGCCCCCTCGCGCCCGACGCGGAACCCCGCCCCTGCGGGAGTCCCGGGCGCGCGCATAAACGTGGTGGCCACGCTGCCCCCCCCCCCCCCTGTCCACCTGCATCATCATAGGACCTCCAAATCCCGACGCCCCCGCCGCGCCTGCCCCCTCGCCCCCGACGCGGAACCCCGCCCCTGCGGGAGTCCCGGGCGCGCGCCCAAACGCGGCAGCCCCGCTGCGCCCCACGCCGCCGAGCGCGCCGCCAGAGGCTGCGCCGCTGCCGCCGGCGGCGCGCGCACGGTAGGTTTCGAGGCGTGCGAGGAAGTATAGGTGCTCGTCATCGTAAGGGCCTCCCTGGAAAAGATGAGGGCGTGCGTGTGTGTGTGTTGTGTGTGTGTGTGTGTGTGTGCGTCTGCATGTGTGTGGGTGGGGGGAGGGTCTCGAGGCGTGCGCGGAAGTAGAGATGCTCGTCATCGTAGGGGCCTCCCTGGGGGAGTGGAAGGCGTGCGTGCGCGTGTGTGTGTGTGTGTGTGTGTGTGTGCATGTGTGTGTGGGGGGGGAGGGTCTCGAGGCGTGCGAAAAAATATAGGTGCTCGTCATCGTAAGGGCCTCCCTGGGGGGGAGGAAGGGGGGGCGTATGCGCGCGTGCGCGCGCGTGTGTGTGTGTGTGTGTGTGTGTCTGCATGTGGGTGTGTGGGTGTGGGTGTGTGGGGGGGGGTCTCGAGGCATGCGAGGAAGTAGAGGTGCTCGCCGTCGTAGGGGCCTTTCTAGGGGAGAGGAGGGCGTGTGTGTGTGTGTGTGTGTGTGTGTCTGCATGTGTGTGTGGGGGGGAGGGTCTCTCGATGCGTGCGAGGAAACATAGGTGCTCGTCATCGTAGGGGCCTCCCTGGGGGGGGGGGGGAAGCGTGTGCACGCGCGCGCGTGTGTGTGTGTGTGTGTGTGTCTGCATGTGTGTGTGTGGGAGTCTCTGAGGCGTGCGAGAAAATATAGGTGCTCGTCATCGTAGGGGCCTCCCTGGGGGGGAGGAGGGGGGGACAAGTGTGTGTGTGTGTGTGTGTGCCTGTGTCTGCGTGTGTGTTGGGGGGAGGGTCTCGAGCACACGCGCACGCACCAGTGGTGGCATCAAGGAAACCAATAATGTCCTGTTTGCCCTTGCAACATAGGAGGGAACATGCCGATGGCCCCCGCAGGAGGCATTTTTCGCGTTGTGTGTGTGCAGGTGTGTGTGTGTATGCGCGTGTGTGTGTGTGTGTGTGTATGCACGTTCACGTGTGTGTGTGTGT
>VFSX01000620.1:0-25000 GCA_016618255.1 Chlamydomonas sp. UWO 241 | reverse complement strand
CATGGGCCATGCATGGGGGCGCGCGCCACCTCCTTACCTCCCTCCGCAAGCACCTGTCCCAACCATCTTCTCTCTCTCACACACACGCACACACACACAGCATACACACAGCACACACACACAGCACACACAGCACACACACACACACATCACACACACACACGCGCACGCTCACACGCCCACTGCGCCTTCGTCCCTCAACAGGACGCCCGGCGGGCACTGGGTGGCCGCCGCGGAGGACGAACAGAACCGGCTGTTCATGATTGACGAGATCGGTG
This sequence comes from Chlamydomonas sp. UWO 241, assembly GCA_016618255.1. NCBI lineage: Eukaryota > Viridiplantae > Chlorophyta > Chlorophyceae > Chlamydomonadales > Chlamydomonadaceae > Chlamydomonas > Chlamydomonas priscui. Next base: position 24,722 of record VFSX01000620.1, on the reverse strand, counting down.
ACCTGTACTATGACAGCGGGGACGCAGACATTGGGATGTATGCGGTGGACACAAAGGTGTGGGGTACACGGTGTGTGTGTGTGTGTGCGCGCGTCTGTGTGTGTGTTTGTGTGTGTGTGTGTGTGTGTGTTTGTGTGACATTGGGATGTTGTGGTAGACACGAAGGTGTGGGGTTCAAGGTGTGTGTGTGCGTGTGTTTGTTTGTGTGAGTGTGTGTGTGTGTGGTCGATTTCACAGCCTGCCGGACTATGTTGGCGTACTGGACCTGTGCCTGCTGTGCGGCCGTGACCTGTTCTGTGTCTGGCACAGTGTCTTTGTTGTTGGCGTTTAGAGCCGGAGTCGGGAGCAATGGAGCCAAATTTTCAGTCAAATGGCTGTCAAATGGCTCCAGAAAATTAACTGAAAGTCCCAGGAACAAAATCGCTGGTACGGCAGCAGGGACCCTGCCCAACATAATGGGATGCACGCGGTGAACACGGAGTTCTGGGCGGTTTAGAAACCCAACCACTTGCAAATACCCCGACCGCAGGGCAACCTGTACAACTTCTACAACAGCATTGACGCCAACGGAAGCCCTTGGAGGTTTTGAAACCTACCCAACCAGTCATCACCCCCAACATCGCCTGCGGCCTGAAACTCTAAACCTTGGAAGGGTTAAAAACACGGGGGGGGGGGGCAGAAAAGAAAATACTGGAACACATGGTACAAAAAATTGCTAAAATTGCTTGTGGGCACTTCGTGCACCGAAGGGAGCACGCGGGGGAGTTGGGGCGTTTAGGCGGTGTTACCCCCCACCCTATAACTCAGGGTCACTTCTTGGAGTGGATTTGTGCTCCTCTCATCAAGGCGGTTCCAACGGTGGTTTTCCCGTCCAAAACGGCCCACTAGAAAGAAAGTGCTGAACCCCCAGAAGGAAGCTCTGGACCCCCCCCTACCCTCCCCCCCCAACCCCAACTTTGAGCCCTCATATCTCAGCCCCCAGGTGTCCAAATTCAAAAATCCGATGGTTTTGGAACATTGGTAGCAAGGAGAAAAGATTCCAGCTTGTGTTCCATTTCTTGTGTTTTCTGCCCCCCCCCTTGATTAAAACCCTTTGAAACCTTGCCACACGCCGCCAACGTCTACAACGCCATTGACGGCGAGCGGAAACCCTTTGCCTTTCGAGCTTTTGAACCCTACCCGAGCGCCAGCCAACCAGCAGTTCCAGCCGAGCGCCGGGCCTAGCCCCAACAGAAGAAATGCTCACCAAAATGTGTGCCACACAGACTGTCGCATCCATCATCACCCACCCCGACCGCAGGGCAACACCTGTTCAACTTCTGCAGCGACACCGCATGTGACCGGAAACCCTCAACCCCCGAAGGTTTTGACCAGTGGTATCATTAGCGCCCCCGCAGCCCCCGCAGCGAGGGCTGCGGGGGCAAAACGGGTAATCTCGGGGGAAACTGCGGGGGCGAATCGCGAGTATTTCGGTCCAAAAAGTGTGAACATTGGCATTTTTACCACTTTTCCGCAAGAACAAATCGCCGCCTGCGGGGGTAATTTGGCATGTTCCCTCCACAATGTTGCGGGGGACAACAGGACTTTCTCTGTATCCTGAAGGACACCACTGTTTGACGCCCAACCAAACGTCAACACCCGAACATCGGCTGCCCTGAACCCTTTGACGGGTAAGAAACCCAGTAACAGTAACAGTAACACAGGGTTTCCAGCTAAGCAGGCTACTCTTCTACTAGAGACACCCGCCGATACTCCAGCACACTTAAGTACTAGAGTACCGCCGGCTCCCGGCCGATAGACTACCGCTCCCGCCGGCTAGACTACCCCAAACAGCGGTCTCTGAGAGACATGTCTGGCAAGGAGCATATAGGAGAGGACCTTCCTCAGGGTCACAGTAGTGGCCTTGTGGCCAGTCAAGCCGGCAGAGCCGACTGGCGCTGACTGGAACGGTCCCCGCCTGGCAGTGCATGGCTGTCCAGCTCTCGTTTGCATGGGGCTCAGCCGGCGCCCATGCCTCATGCATGGCCAGGTCCCACCCTCCAGGGGTGCATGGACGACAGAGTTGTCATGGAGGCTGCCTGAAGACCTTCCAACGCCAGTCACCGGCAGACGAGCGACCCCGAGGATGAGCGCGGTGACGAACGCTGCGATTGGTGAAGCGGATTTACTCTGTGTTGCCTCGGCGGTCGCCACCGCTGAAGCCGTGATGGTAGCCCGCCTCCACGGGCAGCCATCTTGACCAATGTCCAGCATGCATTGACGGGCGCCAGCTCCTCCGCTCGTCGATCAACTCGTCGAGATCGGTGCCGCATGGCGTCCTGCAAATACACAAATATCCCCGACCGCAGGGTAACCTGTACAACTTCTACAACGACATTGACGGCGAGCGCAAGATCACGCCGGTCGGCAACGTTAGCGACATGCAGCGCTTCAAGGTGCGCCCCCACACTGTCCCCACACTTTCCACATTGTCCACCCAGCGTGGGGCCCGTAACTGTAACCTCCCCGTAACGTTACGGGGCTTATGGGTCAGTAACAGTAACACGGGGTTTCCAGCTAAGCAGGCTACTCTTCTACTAGAGAACCCGCCGATACTCCAGCACACTTAAGTACTAGAGTACCGCCGGCTCCCGGCCGATAGACTACCGCTCCCGCCGGCTAGACTTACCCCAAACAGCGGTCTCTGAGAGACTTGTCTGGCAAGGAGCATATAGGAGAGGACCTTCCTCAGGGTCACAGTAGTGGCCGTGTGGCCAGTCAAGCCGGCAGAGCTGACTGGCGCTGACTGGAACGGTCCCTGCCTGGCAGTGCATGGCTGTCCAGCTCTCGTTTGCATGGGGCTCAGCCGGCGCCCCATGCCTCATGCCTGGCCAGGTCCCACCCTCCAGGGGTGCATGGACGACAGAGTTGTCATGGAGGCTGCCTGAAGACCTTCCAACCCCAGTCACCGGCAGACGAGCGACCCCGAGGATGAGCGCGGTGACGAACGCTGCGATTGGTGAAGCGGATTACTCTGTGTTGCCTCGGCGGTCGCCACCGCTGAAGCCGTGATGGTAGCCGCCTCCACGGGCAGCCATCTTGACCAATGTCCAGCATGCATTGACGGGCGGCAGCTCCTCCGCTCGTCGATCAACTCGTCGAGATCGGTGCCGCATGGCATCCTGCATGGGGGAGGATAAGGGCCGTCTCCCAGCACGGGCCGCGGCAGCGCCGCGGCTACTTGCCAAGCCATGGCAGCGCCGGGCAAGCCGCTCCTGAAGTGTTCCACCGAGGGGCAGTCTAGCAGGAGCCGGGCCAGTCGTATTTTACCCCGCTCGTCAGCGGCACGGAGATCCTCGTCACCAGCAGCGCCGCATTGCTGGGTCCAGGGCTCGGCGACGAGAACTTATGGCGATGAGAGCTTATGGCGACGAGAGCTTATGGCGATGAGAGCTTATGGCGACGAGAGCTTATGGCGATGAGAGCTTATGATGATGATGGATCTTACAGTCTGTGTGACACCAGTAATGATGTATAAGACCGGTGTCGGCGCTAGCGCCCGACACCTGAAACTCAGTTTCAGTGGGAAACTGGCTGGCTACCTGGTAGGGGTGAGGGTAAACCCCCACACGCGCGCACGCACTGGACCTAGACAGGACACTGGGCCCCCAGATCCCCCCTATACCACCCAGGTAGTGACAGCAACGCATTGTTGGTGTGCGCCTGTGTTCTACTACTAGTCCCGCCGCCGCCTTTGGCTCCAGCAATCTCCTCCATGCCCGCCAGCAATCTCCTCCACGCCCGCCAGCAATCTCCTGTATGCCCGCCAGCAATCTCCTCCATGCCGCCAGCAATCTCCTGTATGCCCGCCAGCAATCTCGTCCATGCATGGCCGCCGCCATGCGATCTCCATGCGCCGCGCCGCGCTCCATGCGCGCCAGCACCCGTACAACCCGCCTCATTCCCGTTCTTTAGCCATTCCCCGTGACACCTATGGCTGATCCTTGTTCCGCCGTCCCCTTGGCATCTGTAACCCGTATCCTCTCCCTGTAGCCTCATTCCCCGTTGTTAACCTCCATCTCCATTATGGTGCCCGCCCGCTTGTGGGGCCTCGCCTCGCCCCATGCCGCACGGCTAGTGTATTGATTGCTGCGCCATCTATAATCTGCGCCTTGGGGCAGGGAAACCCTGCGCCACAACCTCCTCACAAAGCCTAGCCGCATGTGCCTCGCTTCCCATGTTTCTCAATTTCTCGCCATCCGCTTCCATGCGCGCCTGCAATCTCCTCCGCGCCCGCGAGCAATCTCCTGTTTGCCCTCAAGCAAGCTCCTCCATGCCCGCCAGCAATCTCCTCCATGCATGCACGCGCAGAGCGCCGCCATGCAACCCCCATGCGCCGCACGCGCCATGCGCGCGCCGCGCCCGCCAGCTCCCGTAGCCTCATTCCCCGTTCTTTACCCATGCGCCGTGACGCATTAGCCTTGTCCGCCGTCCTCTGGCATGCATAACCCGTAGCCTCATCCCCGGTAGCCGCATTCCCCGTTCTTAGCCGCCATCTCCATTATGGTGCCCGCCCGCTGGTGGGGCCTCGCCTCGCCCCATGCCGCACGGCTGGTGCATCGATCGCGTCGCCATCTAATAATCTGCGCCTTGGGGCAGGGAACCCCTGCGCCGCAACCTCCTCACAAAGCCTAGCCGCATGTGTCTCGCTTCCCATGTTTCTCAATTTCTCGCCATCCGTCTCTCTCTTCCATCCAGGCACATAAACCATTAGGAGCCGCAATCTGCTTGAGTTCCGATCGTTGTGAGAAGGGGTGCATGCTCGCCGCAATTCTCGCCATCGTGCATCGTGCTCTCCATCGTACCGCTGCCCCATCTGCCACATAGCCTCGCCCCATCAGGACCAGTTCATCAGTAGCGCTGTGCGTCAGAGCCGCGCAGGGTAAATTTCCAGATTTTCAGCCGCCCAGTACCAAGCGCAGTTGTCCCGGTTGTCCGCCATCGAGCGGCGCCAGGGCGGGAGCCCCTGGCGAAGAGCTTATGAAAGTAGCTAGCTGGTAGATTTTTTCGACATAGCAATGGCGACGAGAACTTATGGCGATGAGAGCTTATGGCGACGAGAGCTTGTGGCGACGAGAACTTATGGCGATGAGAGCTTCTGGGTCATCCCTTTCAAAGTGCCCCGTAACACCCCGTAACTCGAGAAAGGTGTGGAACGGTGTGGATGTGCGCCTCACACCGTTGACTGGCCCCAAAGAGCGTTGACTCGGGGTTACGGGAGAGGTTATGGGATGGTTATGGGAGGGGTCACGGGGGTTACGGGTATGGCCACGCGTTGCGGGGTTACGGGCCCCACGCTGGTCCACCCCCATCCCCACACCGTCCACACCCCACATGTACGTACGTGGGCAGCGAGAGTGACATGCAGCGCTGCAAGTTGCGCCCCACCCCACACCCAGCTAGGGGCCCACTTTTGACGGCTGCCGGCCCCTCTCCTAGGTTGCGCACGCACACGTGTAATGCGCCATCAAAGGCGTCCGCCGGACTGTAAAACCGACCGCTCACAATGGCCACACTCCACACCTACGCCGGGGTCAACGTTAGCGCCATGCAGCGCTGCAAGGTGCGCCCCCACAAGTGGTTCCGCTAAGGATCTTGGGAAAATCATGGCTCACCTCACGCTCACTTCCTCAATCTCACCCTGCCCGAGTTTTTTTCTTTCGAAAAGTGTGATAATGTTGTTTTCACACTTTTCAGGTCGAAATTTTGCGCAATCTTACCCCGCAGCGCTGGACCAAACCGGCCAATCTCACCCCGCAACTGTAATTTTTCGAGGTGCGGGGTGGCTAACCGAAACACTGGCCCCCACCAGTGGTGCTGTTGGGTTTAGGGTTTTTGCTCGCCCTACACCCTTGACAATCCTGCCTGAGTCATTCTCATGACTCGAGGCTCTCTCTCTCTGTCTTCTCTCTCTCTCTCTCTCTCTCTCTCTTCCCCCCTCTCTCTCTTCCTGCCTTTCCCTCCCTCTCTCCCTCTCTCTCTCTCTCTCTTCCCCCCTCTCTCTCTTCCTGCCTTTCCCTCCCTCTCTCCCTCTCTCTCTCTCTCTCTTCCCCCCTCTCTCTCTTCCTGCCTTTCCCTCCCTCTCTCCCTCTCTCTCCCTCCCTCTCCCTCCCTCTCTCCCTCTCTCTCTCTCTCTCTTCTCCTCTCCTCTCCCTCCTTCTCTCTCCTCCCCTCTCTCTCCCGACGTGAGCAAGATTGTTGGTGTGAAGCTCGACAAGAACGTCAACATCATGGCGTTCAAGGACGGCTGAGAGACCCCCCGCCCTCCCCCCTCCTCCCTTGAAACCCCAGAAAGCCCCACAAAAAAACGAACACAGGTGAGCCAGATTGCCGGAGCGAAGCTCGACAGCACGTCAACGTCGTGGGTTTTGAGGACGGCCGCGAGATCCCGCTCCCCCCGGGCACTGGCCCTGAAACACAAAACCAAAACGAACCCTGCCCTGCCCTGCCCCTGACCAACCCCTGCATGCCCACTGCCCCCAGGTGAGCGAGATTGCCGGAGTGAAGCTCGACAACGACGTCAACGTCGTGGCGTTCAAGGACGGCCGAGAGATCCCGCTCCCCCCGGGCACCGGCTACGTCGACGCGAACGGGAAGTTCAACGCGCCCGGAGAGCTGGTGGAGGGATACACGCGGACGGTGGACGACGGCGGTGGGCTGTTTGGGGGCAAGCGCGACGCGGCGTTCAGCCCCCCAAACCGTTTCGAGCTCGACTTGGAGAACCCGGCAGGTGTGGATGTCCGCGTGCGTGCATGCGTGTGTGTGTGGCGCATGTGTGTGTGTGTGCGTGTGTGCGCTTGTGTGTGTGTACATGTGTGTGGGGGGGGGGGGGCAAGTCAGGGCAGGGGAGGGGGCGCTGGGCTGTTAAGGTGCGGCCGCGACGCTGCGTTCAGCCCCCTGATCCGTTTCGAGCTTGACTTGGAGAACCTGGCAGGTGTGTATGTGTGTGTGCGCATGATGCACGGCTCGGCAGCCTCGCCGCTGCACCTAACCACCCCTCCCCCTTTCTCCTCCACAGGCGACAACGGGCAGGGGTACACGTGCAGACGCTACTGGCGCCCCTGCCCAGTGCCACCAACCTCCTGCCTCCCTTACACAAACATGCACACACGCACACACGTACATGGTGGGGGTTCACACGCACGCCGTGTGGGACAAGGGGGGGGGAGGGGCGGCGGTGTGCGTGGGTCCTGACAGCGCACGCCCTTGCAGGGGCGCGGGAGGCAAGGTTGCCCGCACACACACGCACACACACACGCACACACACACACACACACACACACACACCTCGACAGGCAACAACGAGCAGGAGTACGCACAGACGCTACTGGACGACCCAGACCAGGAGGGACTGCAGCCAGCGCTGCCGGACGACTTCGACCTGGAGGCTCTGGCAGCAGAGGTGGCAAAGCAGAGGCGGTGACACCCGACTACGTCTCTCCTCTCTTCTCGGGCCAGGCCCTAACATGTGCCAGCCTGCATGCATGTTGGTCGACTTTTACGAGCAGCGGCGGTGACACCAGCCACTGAGTGAATGGCCTGAGAGACGATCAGACGTTTTTGTATTTGTGGGCGTTTTTTTACGAGGTTGTAACATCACAGCAGGCATCGTGTGGGTCAAGAGCCTTTGAAGAGCTGCTTCTTTGCTGGTCCTCAAGTTCTTGAGAACCAGCAGGGTTTTTTGGTCCCTTCATGGTTTTATACCTTGGGTCCGCCCTCTGGCCATTTGAGGGGCTGGGTGTGCAGCCTGCACAGTGCTGCTGCTTGCTTGGCTCCCGCCACCAAGTGTGGATGGCGTTACCGTGGGCTACTTGTAGCTTGTACCTTTTGTGGGCCTTGAGCCTTGTTTCTCTAAGTCCCACTGGAGCTTTGGAACCGTACGTGTGACCGCCAGAAGTGGATTGTAAAACTCTCATCATCTATAAATCTATTTTTTCGTCCCACACAAGTGTCCCCACACATTCCGTGCGCCTTCCTCTCCGCCGTCGCCATTTCCACGACAACTGTGAGGCGCCTTTAACGACATGCGCGTCTCAGACACCAACGCACGCCAAGGTCTGGCTGGATAAAAAAACGACGGCTTGTCTCCGGGGCCCATCTCCGGGCCCATCTCGCCGAAGCCCTCCCCTGTAACTGTCGACGTCGTCAACACGCCGTGCGCCAAGTCCCACAGACGTGAGCGGCATGCGTTAATCTGGTAGCATGCGCAGCGCGGCATGCATGCCCCTGATGGATCCGCTGAGCGCCTGCCTGCCATGGCAGGCTGCCTTGTCAGCGGGACCGACAAGCTTAAGGGCGGGGATCTGAGAGGCATGCTTGCAGCGTGCAGAGCCTGACGTGTATTTTGTTTGTATGTTCCGTCGCAGCACCCCTCCATGCACCCTCAGCTTCAGCATGGCGTGGACCAAGTCACCGAAGCGGTTAGCGAACTCACCTGCAGTTGCAAGAGGTTTGAGCGTGCGGTGCAAGATGTCCCGTCGTTGGGGTCAAACACAGACGTGATGCGTGCGCTTGCAGAGGTCAAGGCAGAGCCGACACGCATGACTGAGCTGTGCGTGACAGAGCTCCGTGCCGTGATGGCCATAGACCCATTGGCGATCGATGAGTCGGCCGTGGCGGCGTGGCATCAGGCGGCACATGCGCAGTGCACACGGCTGAGTGCAGCGCTCATGAGGGCCGACGCTGAGATCGCCAGGGCTGACGCGGATCTCAAAGCCATCAAGGAGGCGGGCGGTGGCGAGGGAGGCAGCAGCAGCAGCAGCAGCAGCAGCGGCAGCGGCGGCGGCGGCGGCGGCGGCGGCGGCGGCGGCGGCGGCGGCGGCAGCGGCAGCGGCAGCGCCATCAGTGGTTTTCACGACCCCAAAATGATGGCGGCTGTGCGCAACCCGACTCTGCCCAGCTCTGCAAGTCCGGCAGATGTGCTGGCGGACATACGTACATGCCGCGTGATTGCAGAGTGTGCCGCCATCGGAGCAAAGGTGGCTCCGATGCAGGAGCACCCCGACGTGGCCGTGGTAGCTTCAACAGCCGCCAAGCACACGCTCTCGACCTCGCTGGAGGCAGTTGCCAACCAGGCAGCCAAGACGTCGGCCGAGGCGGAGGCCCGACAGAAGGCGTGGGTGTCGGCGAGCAGCTCCGTCGGCACAGCGGCGGCTGCGACGGCGGGGAGCGCGCCGGACGGCGGTGGCAGTGGCTGGAGGCCTCCGCCATGGACGGCTGCAACGGAGGCCAAGGCCAAGGCGCGGGCAAAGGCGGAGGTCGCGGGGAAGGCGCCGACCAAGGCGACGGTGGCGACGTCGGGCGTTGGTGGGGCAGGGGGCGCGGCGGACGGCGGTGGCAACGGCTGGACGCCTCAGCCATGGACGGCTGCTATGGCGGAGGTTGCTGAGAAGGCGCTGCTCGAGGCAGAGGCCAGGGAGAAGCCACCGCCACCGCCACCGGCGCCGCCGTCGCCGCTGCCGATCCCCACCCCTCGCATGGCGGCGGCCGCTGCGCCACCCGCTCCGGCGCCGCTGATGCGTCCGCCGCTCATGCCGATGCCGATGCCTGTGCCCATGACGACGCGGCCAGTGATGATGGGCGCGGGCGTGACGCCGGGCAGCGGTGCGCCCCGCCCACCGCTCAAGACCTCGTCCGCACTCATGGCACACCCGGTGCTGGGAGCCGCGCTGAGAGCGTCCGCGGCGGCGGCAGTGAGCGCAGGGGGCGGGTCTGTGCCTGCGCCGGCGCCCGCACAAGCGCGAGCGGCGGCAGCGCCCGCTCCTGTGCCAGCAATGCCATCGATGACAGACATCAAGAGGGCGCGGGCAGCAGTGGAGGCTGCAAGGGTGCAGCAGCGGCAGGCAGCAGCGGCCGCGGCAGCGCCAGCACCAGCCACTCCGCCTGCCGCTGTCGCCACTGCTGCCGCACGCAAGCAGCGTCAGGGAGAGAAAAGCAACATGGCATGCGTCGTATGCTTTGACGCGCCGCGCTCAGCGCTGCTGCTCCCGTGCTGCCATCTGAGCCTGTGCCAGGCCTGCTGCGAGTCGATCCGCATTCGCAGCAACATGTGCCCCGTGTGCCGCGCCCCGATCGCGGACGTGGTGTTCGGCCTGGATGCGTAGTGTGTAGGTAGTTGTGCTGCGGGTGCCCATGCTCTTGCCGGTTGTTTCATCAGAGCAAGACATGACTTCCTTCGTGTGCCAGCTGCTTGTGCTGCTCCTGTCTCTCAGCAACAGCTAGTCTGGCAATCTCAGCTCGGGGTCCTTGCTCGTATTGTTTCGTTAAAACAGGAAGGAGCAGATGCTGCAAACGCAAGAGCTTGCCAATTATAAGGGAGTCGTTTCTGGTGTTACTAAGATCAGATCAAAGAGTACGATTGGGGAAGGGGTGAACCGCCATTGTGCACGTGTACGCTTCTTTTGGAAAGGCCACCTTGATGCCATGCACGTGCCGCTCCACCACGCGTCTACCGACCCAGCAGCCATCCAGTCGCATCCTCAGCACGGTTGCGCCCTCCGGCATGCAGCTCACATTCGACTCGACTCTGGCCATCGTCACTCGGCGCGGGCGCACCACCTGCTGCTTCCGTGGCAGGCGAGCCGCTGCCGCACGATGACGCGCCCACCTGCTCTGTAACTGCGTGTGCGCTGCACGCGCTGCGGCCCGACACAGTGGCCGCCCACGGGCCATGCTCTGCCCAGGCACCTGGAGCCCCCTCAGCTGCAGCAGGCCGCATCCCCGCGATGCGGCCCGACACAGTGGCCGCCGCCGGGCCATGCTCTGCCCAGGCACCTGCTGCCCCCTCAGCTGCAGCAGGCCGCATCCCCGCCCCCCGCACGCCACAAGGCAGCAGGGGAGGGGCAGCCTACGCACGCGCGTGACCCACTGCTGCCCCTGCCGACACTCGCGGTGCCTAAACTCGGCCTCTTTGTGCCTGGGCGCTTCGGCTGCAACAACGAGCCGCTGCACATAAAGGTGCAAAAGGAGCGCGGGGAATCTGCCGTCAGCCACGTGGTGGAATTGGTCGCACACGTTCTAGTGCTTGCTCTGGACCTTTTTTGTTTTGAAGGCGACCCTGGCTGCGACGAGCAGCTGCACACGCAGGCGCCAAGGGATGGCGAGGAGCCTGCCGTCAGCCAGGTGGCGGGGCCAGCTGCACACGTTGTAGTGCCTGCTCTGGACCTCTTTGTGCCTGGGTTTGACGTAGATGCTGCCTGCGAGGGGCCGCTGCACGTGCGCAGGGAGGGCAAGGAGTCTGCCGTCAGATAAGCGGCGGGGGACAAGGACGAGCCTTGCGGCTCTGATGGGCAGCCAGCAGGTTTGCTCGCGGAGGTGGTGGGGCAGCAGCCATAAGAAATTATAGGCCATCAGCCCCATCAGGCACAGCCGATGCAACGGACGCAGGCGTGCCAACACGAAGGGGGGGCGCGCAGGACGACACGCAGTGCGCGCAACAGCCAGAAGCCTTCACCCTCGACGTGCTGTCTATCCTGGGGGGGTGACAGCAGCCGAAAGAGGTGGCAGCAACCCCAGGTGGTGCAGCAGGCACACGGACGCGCGGACAATGGAGGGGCGCGCATGGTGACATGCAGGGCGTGCAAACGTCTGCGTCCTGCACCCTTGACGTGCTGACAATCCTTGGGGGAGAGACTGGAGCTGGAACTGTGGTGGCAGCGGCGCGTCATGGGAGTTACAGCGCAACATAAGTACAGGGGCAATACATGTGCGTTGTGTTTCGTAACCTGACGCACTATCTCTCATATGGGCGATGTAACGTGTGACCTCTGGCGCAGCTGCAGGCATCAAACGACAGCCACTGTGTCCGCTCATCTACCTCGATCTCACGGTCAACAGTCCATATAGCGCCAGATCCCGGTCGATCGCTGCGCACTAGACTTTGCAGACTTGGGATGGCGGTCGATCATGGCGGGGCCACGTCGCACATCGCATGCAAGCACAGTGCGTTCATTTCATTTCCATGGGGGCAGTGTGACTGGCTCCTGCCAGCCGGCCACATCTGGGCTGAGCACGGCCGGTCGCAGTCGCAGCTCGTCCACATCGCGACCGACTGCTGTGTGTGCCTGACTGCGGACATGTCCAGCTGCGCCGCTCACAGCATGTTGCCGGCGCTGTCCATCATGGGGCCGCCAGGGAACTCCTGTGATGTGTGTGAACAAAGCACAGGCGGCAGGGTCTCGGCGACAGGCAGTGGCTTCGCGGGCTCTCCTAGTAAAGGCCCCCTTGACGTGTAGTCTAGGTCTCAACTCACGCCCCGGGGTCCTCTGGGCGCGTACGTGTAAAACCTGTAAAACCCGGCGACGGCGCCTTGACGACCTCTCCCGGCCCGCCACAACACCGGCACTTGCACACCACTTGCCACACTTGCCTTATACTTCGGCAGGGCGTCGGTCGCGTCCCAGTGGCGCGACTCGTAGTTTATGTGCACTGTGGGGAGCATCTCGGCGGGCAGCTGCAGGGGAGAGTGTGTGTGTGTGTGTGTGTATGTGTGTGTGTGTGTGTGCGTCGTGTGTTGGTGGGGGTGGAGGGTTTACGTGTGCATGGGCGAGCATCTCGGCGGGAAACTGTGCAGCTGGACTGGGGCGACAGAGGGAGAGAGAGGGAGAGAGGGAGACATATTCACACATGCACAAACACACACACACATACACACACACACGCACGCACGTGCACATGCACACATAGCGAGGTGGTACACACACACACACACACACACACACACACGCGCGCGCGCGCGTGCGCACACGCACAACCGACCTTGCCGTCGATTTGGAACGTGGCGGGCAGCAGCCCGCGGAAGGGTGCAGTTACTGGTCCCATGTGAATCAGGGGGCCGCACTTGGAGCAGAAGCAGCGTGTGACGTTCGTTCCGGAGGTCACAATGTGCTCCTCTCCCTGTCGTGTGTGTGTGGGGGGGGGGGAGGGCGTGCGTGCGTGTGTGTGCGTGCGTACACGCACTCGCTGTCTCGCTGCATTCGTCGGATGCAAGACTCCGGGGCCACAACCAGGATATGCACATGCATACTACACACACACACACACACAGGTAGTGAAATACACACACACACACACAGACGCACGCACCGTGCCTGACGCACGCATCGTGCCTGACGCACACACAAAATGGTCCCGAGCACAATGGTGGCGCGGCAAACATGCTTGCTCCCATGACTCATGACGCGCTCTAAGGCGCGGAAACACAGTGCGGCCGCCGGCGCGCTCATCGCCCGCGCGGCCACCACCACAGAATCACCGGTGAGCAGCGGCTCCCCCGGCTCAGACTCCCCGCCACGCCACCGCGCGTGCGTGGATGCGACACAGACACAGCTTTCGGCGCTCCACGGGGCGCGGGGGGCAGCCACATACGCGGAGGCTGCGCAACACCTGCATGGCGACGCCAGCAACCACATCTCGGCCTCGGCCGACACCACAGACGCCCTCCGCGCCCTCAGCGCGGGGCAGGCAGACATCAGACGCCTGGTAGGGGGGCTGCTGGACAGGGAGGCGAGGGCGCGCGCCCAGCCACAGAATGCGCCGACGCAGGTGGGCGCGCCACAGGTTGCCGACGCCGGCCACAGCGGTGCCCTTGCGGGGGTGCTCGCTGTGGTGCAGGCGCAGGCGCAACAGATTGCGTCCCTGGTGGATGTGGTGAGCCTCCCGGTGAGCCGCGTCCCTGGGGCGCCCATGCAGATGCCGCATGCAGAGCCCGCCCGCGCGCGGGCCGGCCATGCGGCCCACAGTGCGGCGCCCCGCGCTGCGCCTGCTGCCGAGGCTGCTCAGCCTGCCCGGCCCGCTGCTGCTGCCGCCCCTGTGGCGTCGGCGGGGGGGGGGCCGGCGACGGAGCGGCCTGCGTCGGGCGCCATGCGTGCCGCATCTGCGCGCGGCCCCTCCCGCCGGGGGGGGCTGCCTGCGCGTGTGGGCGACACGTCGCTGCGCCGCAGCTTCGTGCTGTCCATTCCGGTGGCACGCGGCGCCAACTGGTTCCTCGCGGGCGGTGGCAGGCGGATGGATGAAGAGGAGGCGACGGCGGCGGCGGCGGAGCGGATCGCTGCAGCTGCCGAGGACGGCACCAGCCTGCCCGTCCGCCTGGCTACGGATGTCGTGCGCTTCCTCTACGGCGGCACCGGCCGGCGGGAGCCGGCTGATGGTGGCGTCGTGTCCGCGTCGCTCCTCAACGCCAAGCCTGCCGTCGGGGGCATCGGCGTGGAGCCACGCGGGGGCAGTGTGCTGCGTGTGCTCTTCACCGTGGCGTCTGACGCCGTGGCCGACACTGTCGTGCGCTGGCGCCACGAGCTGCGCCGCTGCGTGGACTCGACTGCAGTCTCGACGTCCTCAGTGACCGCGAGGAGGCGCAGCACCAGGCGCTGTGGCCCGCTTTCCTCGCCGCCAAGGTTGCGGGGAAGCGGGCGCAGTTCCACCGCGCGCGCCTCGTCGTTGACGGCGAGCGGGTGCCTGCACCTGCTTGCTAGATGGCATTCCCTCAGGGGGTGTTTTTGAAGGGGAGGTGGCGCCACACGCGTGCGGTGGCGGGTGCGGTGTGGTCGCTGAGTAGAGTGCTGCGGCGGGTGTGCTACTAGCCCCGCTTCCGGTGGTCTGGGGGGGGGCTTTTTGGCCCCTTCATGGTTTTATACCTTGGGTCCGCCCTCTGGCCATTTGAGGGGCTGGGTGTGCAGCCTGCACAGTGGTGCTGCTTGCGTGGCGCCCGCCACCAAGTGTGGATGGCGTTACCGTGGGCTGCTTTGATGATGATGAGATTTTACAATCCACTCTCTGGCGGGCACGCGTTCGGTTCCAAAGCTCCAGCAGGACTTAGAGGAAGCAGTCCTGAAGACCTGCCAACAGAAAAAAGGGGGGATGCCCTACGGCAGCGCCACCCACACGCGGTGGCGGGCACCAAGCAAGCAGCACCACAGTGCAGGCTCCACACTCAACCCCTCCAGGAAACGGATGGCGGGCCCAAGGTATAAAACCATGAAGGGACCAAAAAGCCCACCCTCAACCCACCGGAAGCGGGGCCGTTGTGCACGCCCGCCGCAGCACTCCGCTCAGCTACCACATCACAACCCGCCAGCGCACGCATGTGGCGCCACCTCCCCTCAAAAGAAACCATCCTCTCAGGGATCTAGGACGTCTTGTTCAGAGTGAGCCCGCCGTCCACTACTCCAACAAAGGGGTGGGTCGGGCCCACCACACCCGCCCACCCGCGCGGCACCCCGCCGCCCTCAGCAAAGGACGCCAGCGCGTCCCACAGATCCATCGTCGCCAGCTTCCCCGCCCGCTCAACCGCCACCGAGCGAGCAGGGGGCTGCACACCATCACGCGGGCACGTAATGCGCCACAAGTGGCGGCGACCTCGCTCCATGGCGTCCACCACGAGCGCTGCCACCACCGCCCACACACCAGCACGCACCCCAGCGGGAGGCTGCAGCAGCCACACCTGGCAGCACGTGATGACCGGCGTAGGAGCAGGGAGGGCAGCAGCAGCCGCCACCACCACCGCCTCCGCCACCGGGCACCCCCAGAAGCTGTGCGCACGCCACGCCGTCGCCGGCGGCCCGTCCTCATCACGGCACCGCCACCCGCAGGGGCACTCGGGCACGCCTAGTGCAGCCTGCTTGTGAAAACCACTCACCCACAGCCGCCAGATGGGCTCCTTGCGGGCGTTGAGGAGCGGCATCCGCCACAGTGTCGGCACCGCCGCCTCCAGGCCGCGCAGCCCCGCGAAGACCTGCGCGTCGGTCGCGCGGGGGCCCCCGTGCGGCCCGTGGTCCAGCGCCAGAGCCGCCTCCACCGTGGCTGCCCGCCGCACTCGCCGCTCGTCCACAACCGCCCGCAGTTGAAGCGCCACCGCCAGCTTGCACGTCAGTTTCCCCACCACACCCGGGCCGTGCGCAAACCCAACCCATCGGGGCTCGCCCGCGGCGCCGCCCCCCCCAGGTAGGGGAGCAGGTTGGGCAGCTGTGGATCGGAGGCCAGGCCGCCCACGCTGCCAGCCAGCCGGCGTGATGACACTCGGCAGCTTCCACCCAACCAGCTGCAGGATCTCCACCACAGCAGCGCGCTCGCCCGCCTGGGGGAGGGGCTGGAAGTGACGGAGCGGCCAGAGCACAGTGAGGGCAGCTCCACCAGCCGCCGCCTCGACCCAGGCTGGGGCAGCGCCGCAAGCACGACCGCCACTGCCGTGAACAGGGGGTCGAGCGTGCGCCGCACGCACAGCAGGTCTGGCACACACCCCGGCACTGGCGGCGGCACCTCTGGGAAAAGGGCGCGGCACAGGACTGCCCTCCAGACATTGCCCCCGCATAAGCGCCGCACGCCAGCGCCGCGCGTATCTGCCCCAGCACGAGCCGCGCGCGCGCCGGATCCGCAGCAGCGTACACCCTCAGGCAGGCGTGGTCAACCGTGCGTGTGCTGCGCACCATGTCGACAGCAGCGAGCCACGCCCACAGCACGCACAGGTCCGGGACCGTCCGCATGCCGGGGAGGGCGTCGCGCACGCGGGCCAGGCCGTCCACCAGCCAGCGTGCCGCATCGGTCGGGCTGAAGAGCGCATGCCCTGCCGCATCCCCAGTGGGCTCCCGCCACTGTACCGACCGCTGCGCAGCCGGCAGCTCCAGCTGGAGGAGGGGGTTAGCCCAGAGCGGCGCCTCCGCCCCCCACAGCTCAGCTGTTTGCACGCGCCCCGTGATGCGCGCCACCGGCCCCAGGGCCTGCACCCCATCGAGCATGCGCCTCATCGGCCCAGCCAAGAGCGCCGCCCTCACAGCCGGGTCCACGCACTCACCAATAAGGCCGTCCGGGAGGGCGCCGGCCCTGGGCGCGAGGCCAGCCATAAGCACAAAGAGGCTCGGGTGGGCCTCCGGGCACAGGCGGTGCACCGCCTCCACCATGAGCGGCTGCCATGCCG
Source organism: Chlamydomonas sp. UWO 241 (assembly GCA_016618255.1). NCBI lineage: Eukaryota > Viridiplantae > Chlorophyta > Chlorophyceae > Chlamydomonadales > Chlamydomonadaceae > Chlamydomonas > Chlamydomonas priscui. Next base: position 7,777 of record VFSX01000620.1, on the reverse strand, counting down.
GCTGGGCCGGGGGCGCGGGCTGCTGTTCCGGCTGTGTCCGCCCCGCCGCCACCGCCGCCACTGCCGCCAGCCCCGCCGCCACCGCCGGCCCGTGGGGCCGGCAGCAGGAGATGGGGGGCGCCTGCCGCCCACGCCCCAAACAGGCACGCGAGGTGGACGGCCCACTGCCCGTGCACGATCTCCCGCCACGCCGGCGCCCCAAAACCACCATGCGCCGGTCGCCCCAGGAGCATCGCAGCAGGCGCACCAGGCACCGAAGAGGCCCACCGCGGCAGCTCTGCCGGCGGGTCCGGCCCCACGCTCCTGTCCACCAGAGTAGCCGTCCACCGGGAGAGCACCCTCTCGGCCTCCGGAGTCATGCCACAGTGCACCGCCCGGAACAGGATGCGGGAGACCCCGTACGTCGCCGCCGCGTGCCCCCTGCCAAACGCCGACATGGGGAAGCGCGCGAGCTTGGTATACGCGGCCGCAAGCCTCTCACGGCACACCCCGGTGACGCCCTCCGGGGGCGGCAAGCCGGCAGAGACGGGCACCCCCAGCGACACGCCCGCGTCCAGCACGCGCAGCCCAGCAACCTCGGCACCCGCCAGCAGGCCCTCCCCCGCCGACCCCAGGGGCAGGATGCCGCACTTGCCGAGGTTGAGGACAAGGCCCGTCGCTCGGCCAAACACCGCCATCGTCTCCACCAGTGCAGCGACGTCAGCCGGCGCACACGACCGGAGGAGGGGCATGCAGTCGTCAGCGTACTGGGGGCAGGTCACTCGGCAGCCAGGCACGACCTCGACCCCCACTGCCGGGCATGTGCGCAGGAAGCATGCGAGCGCATGCCCCAGGAACAGGAAGAGGGCTGGCGTGGCGGGGCAGCCCTGGCGCACGCCCGCCGCATACTTGCGCGGCGCAGAGATGAACCCGTTGACCTCGGCCGACGCGTACGTGTGCGTGAGGATGGTGCGGGTCCACGCCAGCACGCCGTCGCCGACGCCCACCGCCTCCATGACCGCAATGAGGAAGCCACGGTCGATGGTGTCGTATGCCTTGCGGAAGTCCAGGAGCGCCAGCGCTGCACCCGTCGGCCCCACGCAATCCGCCGCGTTGGCAGCCAGCAGGCCAGGCAGCATCTGCGTGAGGCAGATATTGTCCGAGATGCGGCGGCCAGCGAGGAAAGCGGTCTGTTCCGGCCCCACCACCACAGAGAGCAGGGGCGTCCACCGCGTCGCCAGCACCTTGGCGAGGATGCGGGAGTCGGAGCCCAGCATGGTGAGTGGGCGGTAGTTTGCCGCATCCGCAGCGTTCTTGGCCTTGAAGATTGAGGCAACGACGCCGTCGAGAAAACCAGGCGGCGTCCCACCCGTAGCTCCCACCGCGGTGAAGACCGCCGCCAGAAGCTCAAAGGCTGGCTCGCCCAGCTTCCGCCACACATCCACTGGGATGCCATCCGGGTCCGGGGCGGTGCCAGGCTTGGAGTGGGTGGCCGCCGCCCGTACCTCAACAAGCGCGCCGGCTGCATCCGCGACCGCCTGCGGCACGCGCGGCGAGTGCGCACGCACCGCCCCCAGCACAGCCTCCCGATCAGCGGGGGATGGCGGTGGCGGCCGTGAGACCGCCGCCATGGCGTCAGCCATGATGTCAGCCATTCCCCTGCCATCAGTGACGAGGATGCCACGCGCATCTCTGAGGGCGGCGACGCGCCGTGCCGCCGCTGGCTTGCGGAAGGCTGCCGCCATGCCCCCGAAAACGCGCTCTCCCGGCCGCACACAGGCGGGCGGGGCTGGAGCGTACCGCCGCACCGCCGGGTCCAAGCGCCGCTGCAGCGCATAGAGCCCGGCGAGCTCCGCAAGCCCATCGCGCCCCGCCTCAACGGCCGCGCGCTCGCTGCATGTCTGCACGCAGCCGGGTCACCTCCACCGACACAGCATCTCGCCGCCGACCCAGGTCGCAGTCGAGACGGCGGGCCTCGCGAGCCAGACGCGGCTTGAAAGCCTGCCACCACAGCATGAGCTCCGTGTGGCCATGGGTGGGCGCCCCCGCTGCCTCCCGACCAAACCATGCCCTGAACCCATCGGCCAAGTCACGATCAGCCCAGAAATGAGCACGCACACGCGGCCGCCCCGGCCCGCGCGACTCTGGCACCAGGGGGGAGAGGTGCATTGCCACAACGCGGTGATCCGACCCGCCCGACTCGCCCGCGTCGCAACCGAGGACGCGTGGCACGAGGGCCATCGACACGTAGAGGCGGTCGAGCCGCGCCTGTGCATTATACGCACTGAGGGTGTACCCCCTCTGCATGGGGTGGACGAGGCGGTACGCGTCACGGAGCGGGGAGTCCTCCACCAGCGCTGCCATCGCCGCCGCCGGGGCGCGGTCGCGCCACTCGAGGGGCCCCTCAGAGCGGGCGCGGTCACGCGGGCTCTCGACAAAGTTAAAATCGCCTGCGAGCACGAGGTGCGTCTGGCCAGCAGCAAGCGGTCGGATGCGCTCCTCGATGAACGCCGCCTGCACCGCTGGCCGGTTCGGCTGCGAGGCCGGCAGGTACGCGTTGACGAGGCGCAGCCGCCCAGCTCCCCCACCTCCAGCTCCCCCACCCCCACCCCCACCACCCGCGCCCCCACCACCCCACGTGATATCCATCACCATCAGCCGGCCGTCGCCATCCGCCTGGACGAACGGTTGGAGCACTGCCACGAGGTCCGACCGCACGAGGATGGCGACACCAGCCAAGGTCCCCGCGCCGCCTCCCCAGAAGAAGGTGTAGGACTCAGTCCCCAGGTGGTAGGCACAGCTGGACGCGTAGCGGTCGACGCCGTCCATGCTCGCGACGTCATCAGCTGCAATATGCACCTCCTGGAGGCACACCACATCGAGGCGGCGGTCGCGCGCCCAGACGCGCATGAGATCCACCAGCTTGGTCCCCTGTCGCAAGCCGCACACGTTGTGCGTGCCCACTCGGAGGCCGGGGGCAAAGCGGCCTCCGTGTGCCGGCTGCTCAGAGGGCGGCGTCATCGGGCACGTGGAACGGGTGGCCAAGTTGCAGGGGTTTGCCCAGGGACCAGCCATCTGGCAGCGCCGGCATCACGTCAAGCTTCGCCGCCCTGAGGAGGTTCCTGACATGCTCCATCGGCCAGCCCTGAGGCCCGCCCTGCTTCTTCGGGTCGGGGCTCTCGGGTCGGGGCTACTTGTAGCTTGACCTTTTGTGGGCCTTGAGCCTTGTTTCTCTAAGTCCCACTGAAGCTTTGGAACCGTACGTGTGACCGCCAGAAGTGGATTGTAAAACTCTCATCATCTCAAATGGAGCAGAAGATTTGTGCTTATCACAAAAACAGCCCAGACTCTGAGAGCACACACACACACACTCGCCTCCGTGATCTTGAGTGCATCAACGGGGGACACGCCCAGGATGTGTACAGGCGACACGCCGCGCGCGCGTGTGCAGTTCTTGCAGTGGCACAGCGCGTTCATGTAGACAGAACCTGCGCGAGTATGTGAGTCGAAGTCAGCTGTTGCGCGTTATGTCTAGACATACTGTACTCAGCTGGGAGGTTCAGTGGATGGTGTGCTCGAATATTGGAGCGGCGGCGCATGCATGACGTTGGCGTCTGATAAGGGGGGCATATCACGCAGAGATGCAGGATCAGGGGGCTCCCCTCTCTGCCTCCTCCCCTCTCTGCCTCCTCCCCAGGGCTGCAGCAAAATTCGACCTTTCTACAGAGGTAGGTAGAAGGTAGGTAGGAGCTGCGTGGATGGGGCACTGACCATTGGTGACGCTGAACTTGACGGCTCCGCAGTGGCATGCGCCAGTCGTGGAGAACGGCATGTTGTGAGGGTAGAGGTCGAGGGGGTAAATACATGTTGCGAACCGTGGGATAAACCAGGAGATAAACGTTGCGAAGTGTAGGATAAACGTTGCAAATCTCACTTCTGACACACTCTTGTAAGATGATGATGATGATGAGTTTTTACAATCCACTCTCTGGCGGGCACGCGTTCGGTTCCAAAGCTCCAGCAGGACTTAGAGGAAGCAGTCCTGAAGACCTGCCAACAGAAAAAGGGGGGATGCCCCACGGCAGCGCCACCCACACGCGGTGGCGGGCACCAAGCAAGCAGCACCACAGTGCAGGCTCCACACTCAACCCCTCCAGGAAACGGATGGCGGGCCCAAGGTATAAAACCATGAAGGGACCAAAAAGCCCACCCTCAACCCACAGGAAGCGGGGCCGTTGTGCACACCCGCCGCAGCACTCTACCCAGCAGCCACAACTCATCCCGCCAGCGCACGCATGTGGCGCCACCTCCCCTCAAAAGAAACCATCCTCTCAGGGATCTAGGACGTCTTGTTCAGAGTGAGCCCGCCGTCCACTACTCCAACAAATGGGTGGGTCGGGCCCACCACACCCGCCCACCCGCGCGGCATCCCGCCGCCCTCAGCAAAGGACGCCAGCGCGTCCCACAGATCCATCGTCGCCAGCTCCCCCGCCCGCTCAACCGCCACCGAGCGAGCGGGGGGCTGCACACCATCACGCGGGCACGTAATGCGCCACAAGTGGCGGCGACCTCGCTCCATGGCGTCCACCACGAGCGCTGCCACCACCGCCCACACACCAGCACGCACCCCAGCGGAAGGCTGCAGCAGCCACACCTGGCAGCACGTGATGACCGGCGTAGGAGCAGGGAGGGCAGCAGCAGCAGCCACCATGATGAGAGTTTTACAATCCACTTCTAAGAGCGTCGGCCTGAGAACCTACCTGCAGTGTCGGCCCTGGGGTCTCCACCCATGCCCCACCACAATCCCAGACTGGCAGGTACCAGGAGCATAGGTGCTGGGCCACGGGCCCCCAGGCTGTGGCAGATGTCGAAAATTTTCAACTTCTTCCAGCAGTTTTGGGTCTTGTGTTTTTGCTCAGGGTCTAGGCGCTCCCGTTGTGTAATGCATCCGACAACGACTACGGCAGTGCGGCTAAGAGGGACGGGGGGGGGAGAAACCAGATTTCAGACCCCATGCCCCCAAACTTCGAATTTTGACACCGGACCGGCGCCACACCATTCACCTCCCTGAGTTACGCCCATATGCACCCCTTACGAAACGAGCAAGGGGGGGTCCCCCTCAGGGGACTTCCCCCCCCCCCAAAAGTGACAACTGTTTACTTGACATTCGTTCGTGGGGTGGGCGCGTGCCAAGAAGAGTCCAAATCCTCCCTCAGATCATCCAGAACTAAAAAAGTACACATTGCAGGGGTATGGGGATGGTAGGTTGGGCAGCTGGTTATGGTTCTGGTTCTGGTTCACGCCCCCTGAGGGGCAGGATGCTCTGCCGACCAGCGGGTGCGTTGGATTCGTCTTGTGACACAGATGCCCAATGTGGTTCATTGGTCGGGAGGGTGTGGATGGGGCTTTGGAGTGTGGGGCTGCACCGAGGCGCGTAGCCGCCATCTGCGGTCATTTACAGAAGTTGGAGTGAGTTGCACGGCCACCAAATGAAACTATATGTAGGGAGTGGTGTACGAAGCTGCCCACCAAGTTTTTTCAGCTCAAGCAGATAAGACCAGGGTGTACTTGAGGGGAGGCAACCCCCCGGGGAACTTTTGATAAGAAAAAGCAGGCGTGGGGTCTGAAAATGGTGTTTTGCCCCCCCCCCCGCCCTTGGTGGGTGGGTGAGCATTCTTAAGAGCGTTGTGGGGGCTGCAAGGACAAGATACTATGCTTGAACATAATTGGGTTGAACTCTAAACAGCCACGCTACACGTGAGCGCTGCCCTGTATGCAGGAGACCTCTTAAGACATATAGGTGGCATGCTTTGTCTGATGTCGACCGCGCCAGCAGCTGGCCCAGAGCGTGTGTGCCGTCTGGGGTCCGCAAACCGAGGCTCTCCCCAGTCCGCTCCTCCGGGGGGACTAGGAGGCCTCAATATCTCTGCCGCCCGGCTGACCCGGCATTGTCTGTCGCCGTTACCACCTGTGAGCGCTGCCCCGTGTCGCGGCCACAGATGAGACTCTACACATTGTTACCAACTGGTAGGCTGGCGCGCTGCGGCGCCTTGCGGGCCGCACGCGCTTGATTCAAAGCCGCTTGATTCAGGCGCCCCCTTCGCTTGATCTATTTGTTGAATCAAGAGGCCCTTTTCAAGCGACATTTCGCTTGAATCAAGTGGGATTCAGCTCCTCGAATTTCACCGACGGCTCTCCTATAGTGAGTAGAGCTCCCGTGGACGTGTAAGGGTCGGCATAACATGTTATTTGTTATGATAACAGTTACAGTTACATCGGCTTTCCAGCAAAGACTACCTCTAGTCCTAGTACCACCGCCTAGACCCAAGTCCAGTTCTGGCCCTAACAATTACTTGTGAGGGGCGGTAGCCACCAGCCGGCTGCCTGCCAACGTGTAGTCCCAGAGCAAAAAGGAGAGCTATTGTGCGACGCCTCCAAAATAGGTCCTAACTGCTTCTAGGGGATAGGGGGTCAAGTGGCGCTTGCCAATCTACTTGACCGCTCGTGTGGAGGGGCCGGCGTCCGAGGGGCAGCCGGACCGTACATCACGGCTCTCCACCCGACCCTATCCTGAGCACGCTCAAACGCCGTGTCCGAAAAAAACTTCCAATCAGAACGAGTGCCACTAGTTTCGCCTAGCTGCTGAATCAGTAGCTTAAGAAAATGTTGTCGGGAGGAGGCTGGAGGCCGGCCTTGCTGCCGAGCCACATCCATTGTGCAGTCAAAGTCGTACGAGGAAGACGAGAAGCCGGCATGCGCATCACATGGCCTAGCCACTGCATTGATCGCTTTGCCACGGCTCTCAATTGGCTCAGTGTCGCACGCCTGCCGAATATAAGTTAATCTGTGCCGGTCGACCAGGCGCACACCCAGAATGCGACGAAGGCAGTTAGAGTGGGCAACCTCCATCGAGTCAGTTGTGTTTTAGTAGGGGCCCATGTTTCGCAGCCGTACAGAAGTGGGGCAGCACGAAAGTGTTGTAAACCCGCATCTTAGACTGCACTTGCATCTTCTTGCTGGCCCAAATCTTATAAAAAGACGCAAACACGCCCAGCGCGCGACCGACACGCACACCGATCTCCTTTTCCACACCACACTCTGGGTTATCCAACTCCCTAGATACTTAAATGCAGAGACGGTCTTTACTTCACCACCAGTCAGCGCAAACGTGGGCAGATCCGCGTCAAAATCTGCTGGCAAAATCATCACTTCTGTCTTGGCGGCGTTGATTGGCATGCCAAAGCTAGAGGACACTTTGTCAAGGATTTTCAGCATAAGCGCCAACTGAACTGGGTCATGCGAGAACAAACATAAATCGTCGGCATACATCAGCATTACTATGCGCTCAACCGACGACGACAACACAGAGGCGCCGGCTCGGGTCACGACTGACACGCCAGCCCCCTCTGGCATCATGTCTAGCGCCTTTTCACTATGTGGTCAATAAAAATATTGAACAACACAGGAGCAATGACGCACCCCTGTCGCACACCAGACGACACGGGAATTCGTGCCCGATTTTCCCAGCCAGCCGCACGGCAGCTGCGGTGTTTGTGTGAAGATCCTCCAACAGATCAATAATGTGCGGATGAACACTATATAATCTAAGGACTCTCCACAGTGCCGCACGTTTTATGCAATCGTAAGCTTTAGAATAGTCGACAAATGCCACAGCCATGCATTGTTTGTACTCGGCACGTGCCGCGCTCAGCGAGCGCAGAGTAAAAATTGCATCAACAGTGCCTCTGCTTTTTTGAAACCACACTGAGCCTCATGCAACTGACCATCAACCTGCGTG
>VFSX01000708.1:30000-56703 GCA_016618255.1 Chlamydomonas sp. UWO 241 | reverse complement strand
TTTTCCTCTGCATGCAGGACCCGCACGTACCAGCGGAGGGGTGTAGCGTCGTGTGGAGCGCGATGAACGCCGCCAACGTCGACTTCAGCCCTCCCCACTCCCACTCCCCCCCCCACACACACTTCCACTTCTGAAACCACAATCATAATGTGCCCCAGGACCCGCCATACCAGCGGAGGGGCGCAGTGCCGTGTGGAACGCGATGAACGCCGCCAACGTTGACTTCAGCCCTCCCCACTCCCACTGCCCCCCCCCTCCCCTTGCACTTCTGAAACCACAATAATTTCCTGCCCCAGGACCCGCACGTGCCGTCAGAGGGGCGCAGCGTCGTGTGGAATGCGATGAACGCTGCCAATGTCGACTTCACCTGGAACGAGTTCAACGGGCAGCACGCGTTCATGCGCGACGAGGGGCCGCGCTACGACGCGGAGCTGTCGTTGCAGGTGTGGGCAGGGTTTGGGCGAGTGTGGAGGTGTGCTGTGTGTCGAGTGACCCATATTGTGTGCGCGAGCAGGTGGGCAATGGGGGTTGGCACGCACCCACGCGCGACAAGGGGCCGCGGTATGACGCGGAGCTTTCGTTGCAGGTGTGGGCAGGCTGTGGACGAGTGTGGGAGTGTGCTGTGTGTCGAGTGACCCGCATGGTGTGCGCGGTAGGCATGCGCGCATGCACAAGGTGCCGCGGTACGACGCGGAGCTGGTGATGCAGCTGTGGGAATGTGGACGAGTGTTTAATGGAGCGTGTGGGGGGGGGGGCGGGGGCTTTGTGTTGCCTTGTTGACGTGACGACATGGCTGATGATTGTGGTGGTGCATGCGTGCACGCAGGTGTACGGCATGATTGTGGCGATGTTCCGCAGGAAGCTTGGCGAGGGCTGCCTGCCTGCGCCAGCTGACGGGGCGAAGAAGGAGTCCAAGCACTAAGGAGACGAGTGCGAGGAGCAAGGGGTGCGAGGACGGCGCGGCAGTGCACGGAGCGAGCTGAACGGAGCGAGCTGAACGGGATGGGTCGTAGATGTCGTGTATTGCAACAGTGTTCGCTCAACCTAGGCCTGCCTACTTACTACATACATGCCGCCGCTGGTGATGGGGGCGGGGGCCGACGCCGCATGGGCCATGCATGGTCGCACGGCGCGCATGTCTCAGCATGCACCGCAACCCCGCTCGGCACTCACACGCTGCTGCTGCTCCCCCATCCACACGCCCCCTACGTGAACTTGACTGCTGGCCCGCGCCGCAGCGCGGCAGCAGGCCGCAGCATCTCGTGTGATCGCGCCACGGTCGAGGTGGCCCCATGCAGCGCGTCGCGCCTGAAGTTGCTGCGTGCCGCTGCTGCCTTGCGTGCGGCGGCGCTCAGCATCGACACCACCACCGGCCCGCGCACAGCCTCCTCCACCCGCCGCTTCTTGCGCTTGAGCGCGGCAGTCGTCAGTGCGGCGGACACCATGCGCGCCTGCCGCGCGGCCAAGCTCCCTAGCCCACCCGCCTCTCCGCGCGATGCGATCGCAGCCAGCACGTCGTCCGACAGCAGGTCGTCGCCGAGCTGCTGGCGCTGCCCGCTCCCCGATGCAACACCATGCATGGAAGCGCCGCCATGCATGGTGTCCTCCTCACCTCCCCGCGCCACCTTGGCTGCCTTCTGCGACACGTTCCTCTCCTGCACCTCCTTCCGCTTCGCACGCCGCGCCTCCTCTGTCGCAGCACGCCCTGCCGCCGCCAACGCCACCGCCTCTGTCGCACTCGCCTTCCCCCGGCTCATCGGCACCTCCTCGGGCGCCTCGTCACCGCTGTCCTCGCCACCAGAGGGCTCAGCAACTGGCTCAGGTGGGGCGTCGCTGCGTCGCCCCCGTGCAGACTTGACTTTCTTGGGCTCCTCCGCTTGGGTGCTGGGCTGCTCCTCTTCCACCTGCTCTTCCCCTCTCTTGGAGCGACGTGTGCCCATCATGGCTGCTTGTAGGTAGGGGATGGGGAGTGATGATGCAAGGGGGGATGCAACACTAATCCAGACTTCGTATTGGCCATCCCCACCCAACCTGGGTCCACCCCAGGGGGAAAAGTGGCCCAAACGGGCAACACCAAACTTTGGGAATTTATTGTGGCTTCCCTGGTTGACCAAATCCCCTTTTGACGAGTGCTTTTTAGTTGCCGCCAATCTCATTTAGACGCTTGCGTCGTGGGTGGCCGTGACTTGGAGAGACGGTGAAATGCGGAACGAAACCGCTTGGCGTCAAACGCAACCGTGACGTGTAACATTTGACGCCAAACGATTTCGTTCCGCATTTCACCGTCTCTTGAAGCCACGGCCACCCACGAAGCATGCATCTAAATGAGACTGGCAGCAACTAAAAAGCACTCGTCAAAAGTGGATTTGGTCCAGAGGCGCCGCCGCAAAACATGCCAAAAGTTTGGTGTCGCCCAGCACAGTTACCCCCGCAACGCGGCACGGCACGGGACCCAGCGCCTCGTCAAGTGCATGCCACGGGTGGTACCGATCGGTAGGAGGCATCGCGGGGGGCTGGCTCCCCGCAGCGGCGCGGCAGGGGGTTGGGTGCGACAGTTGCATGGCGCTCCGCGAGGCCCGTGACGGCCCCACGACGTATCCCAGCACAAACCAGTCACCAGATTTGGCCGCTTATTTAAGTGGGTAGTGTTACACATCCACTGCCGGCGGTCACAATCGGTCAGTTACAAAGTTCCAGCGGGACTATCAGGCACAAGGCCCACCAAAAGGTCTTATTGTATTAAGGGAATGGCATGTAGAGGGGGGGGAGGGGGGGATTCAGCATGCGCGGGAGGCGTGGAGGCGTGCGCACACATGTGGCACAATCACAAATGTGCGATGCACGCATCTGGGTTGCGTTGGCGGTGTGCGCTGCAGCTGTGTGGCTAGATGTTTATCTACCTGTTAGATCAGAGCTTGTTCATTATGCCCCCCTCGGGGGGATTGTATTCAACTGTAACCTGGTCAGTCAAAGGCTCAGGTCAGTGCCGTCAGCGAGCGCAGCTGCGATGCCTCGTCACACTTGCCCAGAGCCTCCGGCAGACTCGCCAGATGACCGAAAGTCGCAAGCGTGTCTGGGTGCTCCGCGCCCAGCAGCTTCTCCCTCCCCGCTAGTGCTCGCCGAAACAGCGGCTCCGCCTCTCCCAGCTTGCCTTGCTCTTGCAGCACCAATGCCAGTTTGACAATAGCAAGGAGCGTGTGCGGGTGCTCCACGCCAAGCACCTTCTCCCTACCTGCCAGCACGTGCCGACGCAGGTTCTCTGACTCGTCCAGTTTGCCCTGGTCTTGCAGCAGGTTCGACATGAGTGCGGCGCTGTTGAGCATGTCCGGGTGCTCCGCGCCCAACACCTTCTCCTGGCCGGCTAGCGCGCGCTGGAACAGCGGCTCCGCCTCGCCATGCTCGCCCTGCTCCTGCAGCAACGACGCCAGTTTCACCATGGCAAGGAGCGTGATCGGGTGCTCTTTGCCCAGCACCTTCTCCCTGCCCACCAGTAAGTGCCGGCGCAGCTTCTCCGACTCACCCAGCTTGCCCTGGGCTTGCAGCACGTTCGCCAGGAATGCGACGTTGTTGAGCGTGTCTGGATGCTCTGCGCCCGACGCCTTCTCCTGGCCCGCCAGCGCGCGCCGGAATAGCAGCTCCGACTCGCCCATGTTGCCCTGGGCGTGTAGGTTAAGTGCCAGCTGGTTGACGATTCTGACTGTGTCGCGGTGCTCCACGCCCATTACCTTCTCCCTGCCCGCCAGCACACGCCGGAACAGTGACTCTGCCTCGCCCCGCTCGACCTGCGCAACCAACATACATGCCAGGTTGTTGGCGCTGTTGAGCGTGCTCAGGTGCTCCGCGCCCAGCGATTTCTCAAAGCCCGCCAGCGCAAGCCTGAACAGCGGCGCCGCCTCGTCCAGCTTGCCCTGAGCTTTCAGCACGTTCGCCAGGCGTGTGACGCTGTTGAGTGTGTCTGGGTGCTTCATGCCCAATGCCTTCTCTTTGCCTGTCAGCATGCGCTGGAACAGCAGCTCCGACTGGCTCAGCTTGCCCTGGGCTTGTAGGTGATGTGCCAGCTGGTTGATGCTGCTGACTGTGTCACGGTGCTCTACGCCCAGTACCTTCTCCCTGCCCGCCAGCACGCGCCGCAGCAGTGACTCTGACTCGCCCAGCTCGCCCTTTGCAACCAGCATGAATGCCAGGTTGTTGACGCTGCCGAGCGTGCTCAGGTGCTCCGCGCCCAGCAGCTTCTCAAATCCCGCCAGCGCACGCCTGTACAGTGGTTCTGCCTCGACCAGCTTTCCCTGATGTCTCAGCAGATATGCCAGAGTGACGACGCTGTTGAGCGTGTTCAGGTGATCCGCGCCCAGCACCTTCTCCTTGCCCACCAGTGCGCGCCGGAGCAGCGGCTCCGTCTCGCCCATGCCCTTGCCCTGGTCTATCATCAGTAATGCCTCGCCCAGGTTGCCGATACTAGTAAGTGTGCTCGGGTGCTCCGCGCCCAGCAACTTCTCAAAGCCCGCCACCGCACGCCTGAACAACGGTTCTGCCTCGACCATGTTGCCCCGCTCTTTCAGCAGCCTCGCTAGGTTGCCAACATTGGCGAGCGTGCTCTGATGCTCTGCGCCCAGCACCTTCTCTTGGCCTGACAGCGCGCGCCGGAGCAAAGGCTCGGCCTCGACCAGCTGGCCCTGGGCCTGCAACAGTTCCGCCAGGTTTCCAACGCAGGTGAGTGTGTTTGGGTCCTCCGGGCCCAGATCCTTCTCGTAGAATGCTAGCGCGCGCCGGAGCAGCGGCACGGCCTCGACCAGCTTCCCCTGGGCCTTCAGCAACACCGCTAGGTGGCCAACGCAGGTGAGTGTGTTCTGGTGCTCTGCGCCCAGCACCTTCTCGCAGCCCGCCAGCGCGCGCCGGAGCAGCGGCTCGGCCTCGTCAAGCCGCCCACGGAGGTTGCACATCAGCCCCGCCTTCAACAGCGCCGCACAAGCCGTCACGCTGTCAGGAATTCCCTCCCCAACTGGAACCTCGTTCAGACCGGACGCCACCAGAGCTTCCTTCAGATCGTGCGACATCTGCAGCACGCCCACGTCGGCCTCGATGTCTGCGAGGATGCGGTCGAGGTCTGACTGGGCAGTTGCCTTGGCACGCGCCACGTCCAGCTCGATGAACACCTGGCATGTTGCGTGGGCGTGGATGAGTGTGCATGACACAGTACATGCATGTGCAAAAATCACGTACACCCTCAGCTGCGGCCCCTGTGTGTGCTGCATCCAGCTCACCCACCTTTTCCCGGGACTTGAAGTCAGTACCGTATGACAGCAGTGACAGGCTGCCCGGTCCCTTGCGCCCAGCGTGCCATGCTTCGTACAGGCACCAGATGCGCGTGAACACCGCTCCGGCCTGCTCGTGGGAGCAGCAGCGGCGAACGCCCTTGGGTGAGACAGCCGGGTGGGTGGCACTCTGTGCACTGCAACGTGCGCGCTGCATTTCCGACCACCGAAATGCAGGCCGTGCAAGTGATGCAGGCACAGCGTGTGTGTACACGCTGCTTGCATGCAAAACAAGGGCAAGCATGCAGATGTCCACTTGGTCAGCGCAGCGCAGCGCACAGAGCATGCCACCCGTCACCCGCCACTTATCGCCCAGATCACGCACAGCACAGCACAGCACAGCACAGCACAGCACAGCACGACGCAGCGCGCGCGCAGCGCGGCGCAGCGCGGCGCGGCATAGCAGTCACCAGTCACCTGGTCCATGACCATCAGCGTCTTCTCCGCGTCGGCGATGATCTCCTTGAGCTGCTGCAGCTCGGCCTTGGTCACCTCGTCGCGGTGTTGGTCCATGGCAAAGATGTCAATCCAGACAAACACCTGCGGTAGAGGGGCCGTGGCGGCAGGTGGTGTGTGATGGGCAGCGCCGGTGGTACGTTAACCCTCTCGAAAAGTATGTGTGTGCTCCAGGCTGCAGCCAGGTCCCTAATCTTTTGCCTGGTTGCCATTTATATTAACGGGGCTGGCACACTGCTGGTACACCCTTGAACTGAATTGCACTGTATACATTGACGCCCGAGTTGCGGGGGCGATCTCTAGATCTCTAGAGCCAAAATAGATCTCTAGAGATCGGCTGGAGATCCCACCTCGCTCAGCTGCAGCACCCCCTGCCCACGCCGCCACACGCTCTGTGCCTCTTCGCTGAAGTGCTTGGTGAGCATGCCCACCAGCTCCATGAACGGCCGCGCCCAGCCGTGGCTGATGAAGTACATCGGGCGACCGGCCGACACAGCCGCGGCGTCTGCGCCACCGGCCGCACGCATCAGGTCCACGTAGCGAAACCGTTGCGTGGCGGTCTCTGTCTTGATGATGTCCTGCATCACCTGCACGCACGCCAATTACACGTCTGGTGGCAGGTGGGCGAGGTCGCTTTCACGATGGGGACTGTGCCTGGGGAGACGTACAGATGGCTCTCTGCGGCCCTGGCAGGGCTTGCCTCTCCTCCACTCCCCCACCCGGGGGAGATGAGGCGGTTGGTGTCAACCGTACGTTTCATGCCCTGGGCAAACCTGCCCCCCCCGGTAGCGCACCTGCAGTGTCGTCATCTGCTTGGCCTCCACATCGGGGTGGGCAGCCAGGAAGGAGCAGAGCCACTCAAGGTTGATGGCGCGCTGCTTGCGGGACGCGGTGTCACACGGCATGTTATACATGCGCAGGAGGCGGTCACATATGTTCTTGAACCCTGTCTTCCACGCCCCACTATGCGGGGGTGCATGCATGCATGCATGCATGCATGCATGCACTAGCGTGCACGTTAGTCCATGCAGGTGTGGCACTGGCGGCGCAACAGTTGCACTCACGCACGAAACGTGGTCGGCGGAGCGCTTCTCGAGGATCGCGAGAGGCTCAACACACGCGAGGGGCTCAACGCACGCGAGGGGCTCAACGAGGGGCTCCACGCGCACGAGGGGCTCAACGCACGCCGAGGCATCAGGAACGCTAGCTCGACAACCCATGGACAATAATAATCTCGCTTGATTTAGGTCTGATCCGCGGCGTCGTGTTTTCGATGCTTCGTGTGTCGCTGTACACCTGCAAACCTAGGGTTTCAGGGCTGGACACGGTCCGGCAGGCCCCGTGTGTCTCAGGGGGCAGACAGCGGAGGCAGCTGCAGCAGCAGCAGCAGCAGCAGTAGCAGGGACAGCAGCAGGAGCAGCAACGCAGGCACACGCGCAACACCACGGGCAATAACAACAACATCAGGGGCACCATTTCCCAACACTCTTCCATCTGCCCGTGCTACCTGCTTGTCGCACAGTTGCCCAGTGCATGCTGGTTGGTTGCGAATTTGAGTTTTCAGGGCGGGCGCTGATGTAACAGACGCAGCTGTACCTTGCAATTCCACTACCTTCTCTCATCAAAAGTGTGAATCAGGATCTGTCCTTCAGCGGCTTGTATGTGTGCACAAAATTGGCAGCAGGTGTTCATGCCACACTCGAAACATGCTGGCTGCAGCAAAAACAAATCAAGTGCGAATTGTAGGAGAGAATTGTTCACGGAACACTCAGTGGAAGCCAAGCACAGAACCAGATTTCTGGGACTGACCCAACTTTGGGGATAACGTTCAAAGTGACTTGATGAAAAAAAAAAAAATTATCCTGCCAGGCGCCTTGGCGTCGTATGGTTTCGTGTCTTGGTCTATCACGCTCGCTGTCAATGCTGTCGAGTGTGTGGGGTTGCTCTACGCCCAGCGCCTTCTCCCTGCCTGCCAATGAGCGCTGAATCAGTGGCTCCGCCTTGACCAGCTTGCCCTGCTTTCTCAGCAGAAATGCCAAGATGATGACGTTGTTGAGCATGTCAGGGTGCCCCGTGCCCAGCACCTCCTCTCTGCCCGCCAGCGCACGCCGGAATAGCGGCTCCTCCTAGCTTGCCCTAATCGATCAGCAGAGATGCCATGTTGATGACACAGATGCGCGTGTCATGGTGCTCCGCGCCCAGCACCTTCTCTTTGCCTGCTAGCGCACGCCGGAACAGCGGCTCCACCTCGCCCAGCTTGCCCTGGGCTTGCAGCAGACACGCCAGGTTGCTGACGCTGGTGAGCGTGTCCGGGTGCTCCATGCCCAGCACCTTCTCCCCGCCCATCAGCGCACGCAAGAACAGCGGCGCCGCCTTGCTGTACTCGCCCTGGGCAAACAACAGAGCTGCCAGGTTGTTGACGCTGCTGAGCGTGATCGGGTGCTCCACGCCCAACACCTTCTCGCCACCTTCAAGCGCACGCAAGAACAGCGGCTCCGCCTCGCCCAGCTTGCTCTGAGCTTGCAGCAGAGATGCCAGGTTGCTGATGCTGCAGAGCGTGTCTGGGTGCTCCACACCCAGCACCTTCTTCCTGCCTGCCCAGACGCGGCGCCGCAATAGCTGGTAAAGCAGGCCCGCCTCACCCAGCTTTGCCCTGGGCTCGCACAGAGATGCCAGGTTGCTGACGGCTGGTGAGGCGGTGTCGGTGTGCTCCACGCCCAGCACCGTTCTCACCTGCGCGTACGCAAGTTGCACGCTGAGTAGATCAGTCGGGCGCTGCCACGATGGGGTGCGTGCAGGCGTTAGCTCAGGGACTCGCAGCAAAGGTTGCACCAAGGTTGTTGCGCCGTGCCTCGAGTTGATTGGGTGCTGCACGCGCGCAGGCGCCGATCTGCCCATGGGAGGCTTTGGCACGTACTGCCATGCGCAGGCGAACGGCGTGGGTACAGTTTAGGGGAGGCGGGAGGGCCGGGACCGAAGTGCCGTCGGAGCAAGCTTGGCCGCTTGGGAATTGCAAAGTGCTATTTGCCTAGGTGCTGACGCGTACGCTGTTGGAAGTGGTGTCCGCCGGGGTGCTCATCACTGTACCGGCACCTCCTCTCCTGCCCTGCCAGCTCGTGCGCGGGTACAGGGGCAGCTCGCTGTCCGCAGAACTGGAGGCCTCGTGCCGTTGCAAGCTGACACGAATCAGGCCCCCTGTGGCCATCAAACATCAAGCGGAGAGGATTGCTCACTCACACCGAGGAGGCGCTGGGCTAGCATTTGGCCGGTGGGAGTGCCCTCGGGCCGAGAGCTGGGGCGGACGCAGGAGTTGCGCTACGAGGGTGTGGGGAGAGGGAGGGGAGAGGAGTTGGCGTCCGAGGGGCTGGATCGGGTTCCAGAGGTGAAGGGGAGGAAGGAGTTGCGTACGAGGAGGCACGGCCGGCAATGTGGGGAGAGAGGGAAGGCGCGGGAAGGCATGGAGTTCTTGGCCCAAGATGTTACGTGACTCCCCGGCAGCAAACGCCGAGGATGGGTCGGCTGGCGGATCTCCCGCGAGGGATGTTCTCGAGGGGTCTGAACTGGACGGTTGCCTTTGGCAGCGCGACACGTCGCAGCTCAAATGAACGACCTGTTGTTCGCGAGGGGTGTAGAAGGGGAGGGTAGAGGGCGAGCCGGTTGGAGTGCACACGTGTGTAATCCATGTGAACACACACACGTAGACTCGCAAATTGGGGGCGGCTCCTGTACATGTGACCGTGGCTATGGTACTCGGGGCGCCTTATGAGTGCTCGAAGGGCGGAGAGAGGGCACTCTCTATAGCGATAAGTCGAGTGCCCGAGGGGTAAGAGGGGCAGTCTAGCCTGCCGCCGGGCGGAGAGGGCGTTGGCGCCCCAGCTTGCCACGCCGTGCGTACACACGGCAGAAAGAGTAGGGCTTTCGTGCGTACGGAGATAGGCTGGTGGGGGTGGGGGTTGTGAGGCATGGAGAGGTGGGTGGAGTAGGTCGCCCGAGGACCGACGTGGCGGCACGGGCCATACACAAGCACACGGAATACAGCACACCACACACACACACACACACACGCACGAACGCACACATGCCCCCCCCCCCCACACACACACGCACACACATCCACACACACGCACACGCAAACACACACACACACACACAAACACTGGCACACACACACACACAGTGGTGCAGAAAGCCGTGACGCGGCTACGGGCGTCACATGGGAGGGACGCTTGGCGAGACCTCCACGTCGCGTCAGAGCGCTGAGCGCGACGCGTCTGCATGCGATAAGTGTTAACTATGCGATTTCCACACTTTCACATCACAAAATCGACCCCAGTCGCTCCAAAGCGCCCCGGGCCGCGTTTTGCGTCACAAGACCGCCATCGTGCCGGACATTTTCTGCATCACTGACAGACACACACACACACACACAAATACACACACACGCACCCGCTGTGTCGATGAACGCGTAATCCCCAAACGCGCGCATGATCGCATCGAATGCGGCCTTGCTCTCCTCCTTTCCATATTGCCTGCCGTGTGCGTGTGTGGTGGTGGGGTCGTGCGTGTGTGTGTGTGTGTATGTGCGCATGTGTGTGTGTGTGCATGCACGTGTGCGTGCGTGTGTGTGTATATGTGTGCGTGTGTGTACCTGTGTGCGTGTGTGTACGTGAGCAAACACGTTCGAAGCGCACTGGGGGCGGAGCTTCCCCGCGAATCCACAGGAGGTTCAGCGCAGCAGTTGAAACGCACAACAACAGTGCTCCCCTATCCCCGAGGCCCACAAGTCAAGGCGGTGACAACGCCCTAGGCGGCGCCGGAGTGCGCCCGAGGCGGCGCCTGAGGCGCCTGAGGCGCACAGGTAAATGCGGCGCCTGAGGCGGCGGTTGGGAATACACTGGGAGGCCGCCTCAGGCCCCATGTCCCCACTCTTACACACTTTCCATAGCCCCAGTAGCCGCTCCGGTCGCCCCACGCCCATGCGCCGACGCCCATCACCGGCACCTGGCACGTGTGTGTGTGTGTGTGTGTGCGGGGGGCGGGGGGTGCATGTGTGTGTGTGCGTGTGTGTGGTTGTGTACGTGTTGAGTGCGTGTGTGTGCTCGTGTGCTCGTGTGCGTGTGTGAGTGCGTGTGTGCGTGTGCGTGTGCAGAGCGTGATGATGCGTGTGGGCGTGGGTGGCTCACTCTGGGAGGGTGCACAGAAACCACAAACGCGCGAGTGGACACGCACGCGTGTCATGGAGGTGCCATGGAGGTGCCATGCACCCACCGTGACGCCGCTCTTCCCAAGCTCCATCAGATCTGCTGCATCGAGGGAGGCCCGCACCGCCGGCACAGTCCCACTGCCAACATCAATCACAGGCTCGTTAGCTGCAGCCCTTGATCGGACCGACGCGCGTGGGAAGACGCGGGACCTCGACGTGCGCGCGACGCAGCCACGGCATTCGGTGCCTGAACGTAGCATCATCATCTTATGTGTTGTGTCGTGCGAGAAGCAGCTGGTCCCACCTACTCACACCCCCCACACTCCTGTGCTTCGATGCTTCCATACATTGCACATTTCCAGTCGCAGTCCAGTAGTAGGTTGCACTAGATCCCAGGGGCGTGGGCTAGGCGATCGCCACGCGGCTCACGGCACGGAGGAGTTGGAGGCTGCTACGCCCTGAGTTGGTGCGCATGCATGCTCACACGCGCGCATGCGCATGCATAGGGTCCAATGCATGCCCGCCCATCCCGCCGCACCCGCCCACCCCCCTGCCACCCATCCCCCTTGCCCCAGGTAGGAGGAGGAGGAGGGAAGAACCCCGCTGGCCGCAGTAGCCCAGCCACGGGGTGATGCGCATGCGCGATGAGCTGACGGTCCGTGGGCTTGGGCGAGCCCTGCGCGGGCTGGTGCGCCCTGGCATTGAGCTGCTCTGCGAGCTGCTCCTCACCGTCGCCTTCCTGAAGGCCTACAACTACACGCGCAACCAGTTTGGGAGCAGCCGGGAGGGCAGCACCGCCGTGGCGCTGGGGCACGCGCTGCAGGTGCGTGTGTGCGTGGGTGGGTGGTTGAGGGGCGTGTGGGGTCGATTTAACAGTCCGTCCATGTGTGTGTGTGTTTGTGTGTGTGTGTGTATGTGTGTGTGTGTTGATGTGTGCGTGCGTTGGTGGGGGATGTGTGTGCATGGGTGGGGGTGCGTGCGTGGGTGGGTGCCGCCAATCGGGCAGCAGCCAAGCAGGCAAACCCTAAACCCTAAACCCTCAAGCCCTTCACATGTGCTGGTGGTGGCAGCCGAGCGGGCGCGCTGGGCAGCCCATCAGTGGGCTTCAACCCCACCACCACCCAGGATCATCATCTGTGCTGGTGGCGGCTGTCTCTACCTCTAAACCCTAAACCCTAAACCCTGAACCCTGAACCCTGAACCCTAAACCCTGAACCCTAAACCCTAAACCATGAACCTGTGATGGCAGCTGAGCGGGCACGTGGCATCTGTCAGCATCGGTGCAGGCCATTGGCCGTGGCGGTGGGTCTCAACCTCACCACCACCAACACCGCGATCACCACCATGTGTGAAGGTGGTTGCAGCGGAGCGGGCGCTGGGAATACACTGGAAGGAGTCAGTCCAAGCGGCCGCTCTAGGTAGCCCAGCAGGGGGCTTTAACCCCACCACCACCACCAATCACCACCTGTGCTGGTGGCGGCTCCCTCTAAACCCTAAACCCCGAACCCTTAACCCTCAAGCCCTCAAAATGTGCAGGTGGTGGCAGCTGAGCGGGCGCTAGGAATATGCTGGGAGGAATCAGTCCAAGCGGCCGCGCTGGGCAGCCCAGCAGAATGTTTGAACCTCACCCACAATCACCACTGTGTGCAGGTGGTACCCAAAAAACTGAACCCTAAACCCTAAACCCCGAACCCTAAACCCTCACACCACTAACATGTGCAGGTGGTTGCACCCGAGAGGGCGTTGGGAATATACTGGGAGGAATCAGTCCAGGCGGCCGCGCTAGGCACCCCGTCAACATTCCCTGGATCCGCGGCTGGGATGCGTTCCTACCGCACACATGGCGCCCACTCACCAACACCCACGATCATGCTCATGTGTGCAGATGGTGGCAGCTGAGCGGGCGCTGGGAAAATACTGGGAGGAGTCGATCCAGGCGGGCCGTGCTAGGCAGCCCAGCAGTACGTTTGAACCCCACCCACGACCACCGCTATGTGCAGGTGGTACAAAAAAACTGAACAACCCTGAACCCTAAACCCCGAATCCTTAACCCGTCACACCCTCTACATGTGCAGGTGGTTGCAGCTGAGCGGGCGCTAGGAATATACTGGGAGGAGTCGGTCCAAGCGGCCGCGCTAGGCAGCCCTGTCAACATTCCCTGGATCCGCGGCTGGGATGTGTTCTACTGCACCGCACACATGGCGCTGACCATCTTCGTGCTGCTCTTTCTGTTTGCGCTGCGGCCGGTGGCCTACCAGCGCGCGCGGACAACAGTGTGTGTGTGTGTGTGTGTGAGTGTGTCTGTGTGTCTGTCTTTGCGATGAGGCCGGTGGTTTACTAGCGCGTACTGACAACGGCGTGTTTGTACTTGCTTATGTGCGGGGATGGGTTTGAGGCATGTGTGTGTGTGTGTGTGTGTGTGTGTGTGTGTGTGTGTGTGTGTGTGTGTGTGTGTGTGTGTGTGTGTGTGTGTGTGCAGCACCTTACCTGTTGCTGCTGGGTAGGAACGGTACGCTGAACATAGGTGCCAGCCATGTATGCGTGTTTGCGTGTGTTTGTACGTGCGTGTGCGTGTGTGTGTGTGTGTGTGTGTGTGCGTGTGTGTTTGTGTGTTTGCGATGCCGCCGGTGGCGTACCAGCGCGCACGGACAACGGTGTGTGTGTGTGTGTGTGTGTGTGTGTGTGACTGGTGCTCGCTCGCTTGCTCGCTAGCTCAGGCACGCGCACACACACACACACAATCAACCAACCAAGTGCTACATGAGGCCGTCCGCATGCACCGGCAATGCCTGTACTACTAACAGCAATACACCCCGGCAACACACGCACACACACACACGCACACACACTTCACTCCCTCTTGCTCTCCCTTTCTCTCATTCGTTCTCTCTCTTCTCGCTCTTTCTCGCCTCTCTCTCTCTTTCTCGCATATCTCTCTCTCTTCCTCGCATCTCTCTCTCTCTTCTCTCTCGCCTCCTCTCTCTCATCCTCTCTCTCCCCCTCTTCTCTCTCTCCCTCTCTCTCTGTCTTTCACACTCGCACGTTATCTCTCACTTACCCCCTCCACTCCCTCACAGTTCACGGTCATGAACCTGGGCGTCATTGTCGAATTATCTGCACGGCCACCCAAGCACTCTCTCACAATCTCTCTCGTTCGCTCTCTCGTGTTCTCTCTCTCTCCTCTCTCTCCTCCTCGCTCACGCTTGCTCTCTTGCCTTCTCTCCTCTTGCTCTCTCCATTTCTCTCTGTCGCTCTCACCCACCCACCCCTCCACACTCCACTCCCTCACAGTTCATGGTGATGAACCTCGTGGCCATCGTTGGATTTGCCGCATGGCCGCCCATGCACTCTCGCACTCTCTCTCTCTCTCGATCTTGTTCTCGCTCTCGCTCTCGCTCTCGCTCTTGTTCTCGCTCTCGCTCTCGCTCTCGCTCTCGCTCTCGCTCTCGCTCTCGCTCTCGCTCTCGCTCTCGCTCTCGCTCTCGCTCTCGCTCTCGCTCTCGCTCTCTCGCTCTCTCGCTCTCGCTCGCTCTCTCTCTCTCTCTCTCTCTCTCTCTCTCTCTCTCTCTCTCTCTCTCTCTCTCTCTCTCTCTCCTCTCTTCTCCTTCTCTCTCCTCTCTTGCTCTCTCCCTTTCTCTCTGTCGCTCTCACTCACCCACACATTCACTCCACTCCCTGACAGTTTATGGTCATGAACCTCGTCGCCATCGTCGGATTTGCCGCATGGCCGCTCATGCCGCCACGCCTACTGCCTGCGTGTGACGAGTATGGGGGATGCATGAAGCAGGTGTGTGTGTGTGTGTGTGTGTGCATGGCTGCTCATGCCTCCACGCCTGCTGCCTGCGTGCGGCGAGTATGGGGGATGCATGAAGCAGGTGTGTGTGCATGTGTGTGTGTGTGTGTGTGTTTGCATGGCCGCTCATGCCGCCACGCCTGCTGCCTGCGTACGACGAGTATCGGGGATGCATACAGCAGGTGTGTGTGCATGTGTGTGTGTGTGTGTGTGTGTGTGTGTCTGTGTGTGCATGGCCCCCCATGCCGCCACGCCCACTGCCTGCATGCGACGAGTACGGGGGGTGCATGAGGCAGGTGTGTGTGTGTATGAGTATGCGTGTGTGTGTGTGTGTGTGCGTGTGCGTGTGTGCGTGTGTGCGCGTGAATGAGTACGGGGTTGCATGAAGCAGGTGTGTGTGCATGTGTGTGTGTGTGTGCGCACGTCAAGCCTTTCTGCACTTCTGATACACTCACACACACACACACACACACACACGCAAACACACATGCACACGCTCACGCAAACACACACATACACATACACATACACAAACACACACGCAGTTCACCTACGTCGACACTATGCACGTGTACGGAGGACTGTGGTCGTGGAAGCAGAAGGGAGTAAGCAAGGTGGGTGGCACCCAGGTGGCACCAGTAACGTCCTCTTCCAGATTTATAATTATGTTGACGGCCACTTGACTCAAATGTCAGCTGTGTCCGGCTGCAGCCGAAAACGAAATCACTGGGGGCCACGAAAGTGTGGGTGTATGGTGGGTAGTGGCACATCAGTGTGGGTGTGTGGTGGGCGGTGGCACAAAAATGACGCCAGGCACGCGTAGGGAGGTCTGTGGTTATGGAAGCAGAAGGAAGCAAGGTGGGTGGTGACGCTCGTGTGTGTTCAGGCAAAAAGGAAATCACTGAGGTTATCACGCGAGTGTGCGTGTGTGGTGGGTGGTGTGGTGTGTCACGCACAAGACAGCTGCACATGTACGGACGTCTGTGGTCATGGAAGCAGAAGGGAGTTAGCAAGGTGGGTGGTGGCACGCAAGTGTGCGTGTGTGTGGTTGGTAGGGGCGACGAAGGTGGGTGGTGGCACACAAGCGGTGATGGATGTTACAGTCGTGTGGCGCACCAAAAAGCGCACTCCGCCACACGTATAGGGGGTAACGGGGTATGAAATATCCAGGGGTATGAAACATCCCATGATCACTTCCTCAGCCCTAGCCGCTGCTAGGGGCTCTCCCCCCATCCCTCCCCTAGCGCCAAACCCTACTCACAGGTGGGTGGCCACTGATGGGGGTGGGGGGCTAGCTAGTGGTTGAGGCTGGGAGTGTTGCCCCCTATTGCAAGCTGTTTGTGTGCCAGGCGCTTTCCCGTGAGGGCACAGCCGGGATTCGAAAGTTGTGTGTGTGTGCGGTGTGTGTGTGTGCACGTGCGTGTGTGTGTGGAGGGAGGGGGGCATGTGTGTGTGCGGTGTGTGTGTGGGGAGGCATGTGTGTGTGCGGTGTGTGTGTGTGTGTGCGTGTGTGTGTTTGTGTGTGCGTGTGTGTGCGTAAGTGTGCCCTGCACACACGCACACGTACGCACACACACGCACACACAAACAGCAATGCGTAGTGGCACCCGTTGTTGCGTGTGTGCGCCCCCCCCCCCTCCCTTTCTCCTTCCCTCCCCTCCCCCTCTCCTTAACCCCCCAACTTCTCCCCACACACTACCCCCTCCCCCTCCTCCCCAATGCCACCCAGGGTTCCTTGGAGCCGCAACGCCGCCATGTCCTCCATGCACGCCACTCTGGTGCTCCATCTCGTTCGAGACCCCACCCCCCAAACTCCTCCCCACTCCCTCCCCACGCACACACAGGTGTCCAACCACTTCGCTGCGATGCCCTCCATGAACGCCGGCTACTCACTCTGGTGCTCCATCTCGTTGTACGAGCACTGCCCCACCCCCCCCATCTCCCCCCCCCAGCCCACCCCCCAAACTTCTTCCCACTCCCTCCCCACACGCACACAGGTATCAAACCACCGCCAGGCCCTCCATGCACACTGGCTACTCCCTCGGGTGCTCCATCTTGATGTACGAGCACTGCCCCTCCCCCCTCTCCCCCTCCCTCCCCCTCCACACACCCCCAAACTTCTCCCCACTCCCTCCCCACACGCACACGCACAGGTGTCCAACCGCTACGCTGCCATGCCCTCCATGCACGCCGGCTACTCCCTCTGGTGCTCCATCTGCCCTCCCTCTTCCTAACTCACCCAACTTACACCGCCCTCCCCACACACACACCACCACCACCACCACCCGCCCAACTTCCCCCCTCCCCAATCCCTACTCACACGCACGCAGGTATCAAATCACTACGCTGCGATGCCCTCCATGCACGCCGGCTACTCCCTCTGGTGCTCCATCTCGATGTACGAGCACTGTCCCTACCGCACGATGCGTGCGGTGTTCGTCGCCTATCCGCTCGCCACGCTCTACTGCATCATCGCCACGGCAAACCACTTCTTTCTGGACGCGGTCGTCGGGGCAATGTGGGTAGTATTGTAATACTCAGAAAGAAAGAAAAAAGGCCTGAGCCCTAGCTAGGCTCTAGACCCCACGCCCTGATGTGCGCTGCGTTTTTCGCCTACCAGATCGCCACTGCATCACCGCCACGGCAAACCACTTCGTCCTCGACGCGGTCGTCGGGGCAATGTGGGTTAACCCCTGAGCAAGAAACCAAAACCCTAAGCCCGAAGCCCTGAACCCTGATCCCTAGACCTGCCGCGCGATGCGTGCCGCGTTTGTCGCCTACCCGCTTGCCACACTCTACTGCATCACCGCCACGGCAAACCACTTCGTCCTCGACGCGGTCGTCGGGGCAATGTGGGTTAACTCCTGAGCAAGAAACCAAAACCCTAAGCCCGAAGCCCTGAACCCTGATCCCTAGACCTGCCGCGCGATGCGTGCCGCGTTTGTCGCCTACCCGATCGCCACGCTCGCCACACTCTACTGCGTCATCGCCACGGAAAACCACTTCTTTATTGACGCGGTTGTCGGGGCAATGTGTGTGAAAGCAGTGGTCCCACCGAGCCGTAAAACCTTGGCCGTGAGCCCTGATCTTTAAGCCCTTCGCCCGTAGCTCTCATATTGCCATAGCAAACAATTTCTTCGTGGACGCGGGCGTCGGATCAGTGTAGGTTTTGACCCAAAACTCTGAGCCCGACACCCTGATCCCCGGACACCCTCAACCCCACAGGTGCTTCGCCGCCGCCTACTTCGCGTCTGCCTACATGCCGCACTTTGGAGCCATAAACCCTCGACCCCAAGCCCTTTCCCCAAACCCTCAGCCCTGGGCCCCAACCCCTTATCCCCGGACCCTCAACCCCACAGGTGCTTTGCCGCCGCCTACTTCGCGTCTGCCTATATGCCGAACTTTGGAGCCCTAAACCCTCAACCCCAAGCCCTTACCCAACACCCTCAGCCCTAGGCCCTAAACCCTGATCCCCGGACCCTCGACCCCATAGGTGCTTCGCCGCCGCCTACTTCGCGTCTTTCTACATGCCGCGCTTCGGGAGAGGCTCTGGTTGGGGCATCGAGACGCTGTGGACGGCCCGGGCCAAGGCAAAGGGCGGAGACAAGAACAGCGGGGGGGGGGTTGAGGCGCAGCCGCTGCTCAGCATCAGCGTCCTCACAAACGGAAAGGAACACTAGGAGGTGGCTCCGGCTGGGGCATCGAGACGCTGTGGACGGACCGGGGCAACGCAAAGGCCGGGGACAAGAACAGCGGGGGCGGGTTTGAGACGCAGCCGCTGCTCGCGATCAGCGTCCTCACAAACGGAAAGGAGCACTAGGAGGTGGCTCTGGGTGGGGCATGGAGACGCTGTGTGGACAGGGGCAAGGCAAGAGGCGGGGACAGCCAAGGCGAGGCGCAGCCGCTGCTCGCGAGAGCGTCCTCACAAACGGAAAGGAGCACTAGGAGGGCGCGGACGCTGGTGCAGGCGCGGGCAGGGGCAGGGGCGCATGGTGGCAGGCGCAGGTGCGGGGCAGGTGCAGGCGCAGGCACCCGGTCGGCAGCGCAGGCGACAGGCAGGCACAGCGCAGGCATCAGACAGGCGCATGCGTCCGACAGCGCAGCGCAGAGTGCAGCGCAGCGCAGCGCAGCGCAGCGCAGGCGGCACACCGGCGGCGCAGCACAGGCCGGAAGGCGCATGCACAGGCGTCCAGCCAAGAGGTGCAGGCAGGCGACGGGCAGGCAAAGGCGCAGGCGCAGGCGTCTGGCAAGCAACACATGCATCCGCCCTGCAGCGCAGCGGAGAGGCGCGAGCGTCCGGCAGGCAGCGCAGGCGTCCAACTGCAGGCGTATGCACAGGCGTCCAGCCAACAGGCGCAGCGCAGGCGTCTGGCAGGCAAAGGCGCAGATGCAGGCGCAGGCGTCTGGCAGGCAGCGCAGGCATCCGGCATGCATCGCAGTGCAGGAGCGGGCGTCGGTCAGGCAACGCAGCACAGGCCGGCAGGCTCATGCACAGGCGTACAGCCAACAGGCGCAGCGCGGGCGAACGACAGGCAAAGGTGCAGGTGAAGGCGCAGGCGTCCGGCAACAGCGCAGGCAATCTGGCCTACAGCGCAGTGCAGGAGCGAGCGTCCGACAAGCAGCGCAGGAGCGAGCGTCCGGCAGGCAGTGCAGGCGTTTGACAGCGCAGCGCAGGCGCAGCGCAGGCCTCCAGCAGGCGCAGCGCAGGTGTCTGACAGGCAAAGGCGCAGGTGCAGGCGCAGGCGTCCAGCAAGCAGTGCAGGCATCTGGCCTGCAGCGCAACGCAGAGGAGCGAGCGTCCGGCAGGCAGCGCAGGCGTCCGGCTGCAGCGCAGAGCAGGCGTCCAACAGGCACAGCACAGGTGCCCCGGCGGGGAGAGGGGGGGGGTACAGCGCAGGCCGGCATGCGCACGCGCATGCGGAGGCGTCCGGCCATCAGCGCGGGCGTGCGGCCGAGAGCGTAGCGCAGACGTTTGACAGCGCAGCGCAGGCCAGCGCAGGCGCAGCGCAGGCGTCCGGCAGGCGCAGGCGCATGCATCCGGCCTGCAGGCTGGGCAGGAGCAAGCGTCCGGCAGGCAGCGCAGGCATCTGGCTGCATGCGCATAGCAGGCGTCCAACAGGCGCAGCGCAGGCGCAGCGTAGGCGCCCCGGCGGGGAGAGGGGCGGGTACAGCGCAGGCCGGCAGGCAAACGCGCATGCGCAGGCGTCCAGCCGTCAGCACGTGCATGCGGCCGAGAGCGCAGCACGGGCGTTTGACGGCGCAGCGCAGGCCAGCGCAGGCGCCCAACGGGCGCAGCGCAGGCGTCCGGCAGGCAAAGGCATACGTGCAGGCGTCCGGCAAGCAGCGCATGCAATCCGGCCTGCAGCGCAGGAGCGAGCGTCCGGTAGGCAGCGTGGGCGTCTGGCTTCAAGCGCATTGCAGGCGTTCAACAGGCGCAAGCGCAGGCGCCCCGGCGGGGAGAGGGGCGGGTTCAGGCCGCAGCGGGGTCGCCAACGGCAGGCAGCACTGCTGACGACGATGGTTGCGTTGGATTGTACAGTCTGTTTGACGCCGCAACTCGTGATACATGCACCGGCGGCACTGGGCTCTGGCCGCAAGCGGCAAGCGGCACTGGCGCTAGATGCACAGGCAGCCTTGGGCAATCAGCACTAGCACAGGCGGACGTGGGCCTGGGCCGTGCACACGCCGTTTTGCGGAAGGCGGTGCGGCCAGGAGTGGCAATAAAGAGAGGCGTGGCAGTGAGAGAGGTGAGGCGGTGAGAGCCGACGGGCGAGGCGAGAGAGGCGAGGTGTGGCTGGGCCGATTCGCCCATCACCTTTTCGACTTCCACGACACGGCGTGTGTCATTCCACGAGACGACGAGACGTGACTGGCCGAATTGGGCCATTCACCCGACCTCTAGATGTGACCGGTCGAGTCGGGACTGTCACGTGAGGCAAGGCGAGTGGGGATGAGAGGGGCGAGAGAGGCGATTTGTACGTTGCGGAAGACCCTGGTAGTTTGTACAGTACCAATTGTGTGTGTGTACACTGCTGCTGTAAATCAAATTCCCATGT
The DNA here is from genome assembly GCA_016618255.1 of Chlamydomonas sp. UWO 241. NCBI lineage: Eukaryota > Viridiplantae > Chlorophyta > Chlorophyceae > Chlamydomonadales > Chlamydomonadaceae > Chlamydomonas > Chlamydomonas priscui. Next base: position 35,883 of record VFSX01000708.1, on the reverse strand, counting down.
TGTGACGACAGCCCTCGCATGACTGTGGCGCTTCGACTCCATGCGACGGTGACGAGGACGGGTTACTCGTGTGATGAGCGGTGGGTGGCAACGGTGAAGGCTGCTCTGGCGTTGGACCTCGGCAGTGCTTTTTCAATTGATTTCAATTTTTTACATCCCAGCCGCAAGCTGCCCACCAGAAAAACGAAAAGTCGGGAAATAGATAACCTACAGGTTCTCTCTGTAACCACAAAGAGAACCTGTAGGTTTTCTCTTCGTAAACCCACAGGGCCTAAAACTATCCGCCCGATTTCCCCCCCCCGTTTTTTCGTTTTTCTCAGGGCCCAGCCCCGCCCCTCGCAGCCGGTGGTCGGGCTGCAAGAATTAATAAATTCAAGTCATTTGAAGAAGCACTGGACTCCATCGTCACGGAGGCGATGCGTGCCAGGACCCGGCCGCCTCTGCGGCACCAGTGTCCCCTGGGAAGGGTTATAGTAATTAATTATTTGCCGGCTCAAGCAACTTTGGCAGCTCATTCCAGGCGCAATACATAGCGGGTGTCCGCACAACGCGTGCCGCTGTGCTGCTCTCGGCAAGATCTTTCAAACGCCCCCCTCCACGCCATCTCCCACCAAGTGTGGGGTGATTTTCTGGGGAATGAGAAATCCGGCCCCGAGCAGTATCCGGCTTGCAGGGGGATCACTGCTCTGTGGCACACGCGCTGCCAAGTCCCCTTCAAGACCTCAGCCCTGTCTGTGCTGTGAGCAGTCCACCACACTTCCCGCCTGCTCGCGCGCCACGGGCCGCCACGCGCGCCATGCCACGCAGTCGCAACCGAGGCGCTCAAACTCTGCAAGCTGGGCCTGTGGGAGTGGTGGGGGGTAAGGGGGGTAGGGTGCAGTGATTCCCCTGCGAGCCGTATACCGCTCCGAGCCGGATTTCCCATTTCCCAGAAAACCACCCCTCACTTAGTGGGTGAGGGCGTGGAGCGATGCGTTGGAAAGCTCTCGCCGAGAGCAGCAAAATAGCATGTGCTGCATGAATACCCGTTGTATATTGTGCCTAGTATGAGCGGTCAAAGTTGCTGGAGCCGGCAAAGGACAAATTACTAAAATCCTTCCCAGGGACCACTGGTAGGGTGGGTAGGGGGGGGGGGTAGAGACAGTGCTTCTTCAACTAGGCGTGACGAGCGGTCGCACCCAAGGCGCTCAAATTTAAACGCTGACAGCTGGGCCTGCAGAGTGGTGGTGGGGAGTGGTGGGTGGGGGGGTAGCGGCAGTGCTTCTTCAACTAGCCACGCCGTGTAGTCGCACCAGAGGCGCTAAATCTCTGCCAGCTGGGAATGTGGGAGTGGTGGGGGGTAAGGGGGGGGGGGAAGACGGTGCATGTGTGTGTGTGTGGTGGTTGATTTTACAGTCCATCGGACGCCTTTGATGGCGCATTAGACCCCATGTGTGTGTGTGTGTGTGTGAGTGTAAAGAGGGGAATTGGGGGGGGGGGGGGCTTCTTCAACTAGTCGTGACGCGCAGTCGCAACCGAGGCGCTCAGACTCTGCAAGCTGGGCCTGCGGGAGTAGTGGGGGGAAAGACAGTGTGTGTGGTAGTGGGGGTGGTGTGTGTGTGTGTGTGGGCAGTAGAGGCAGTGCTTCTTCAACGCATCATGACGCGCGGTCACAACCGGGGCAGGTTTTACACGTACGCGCCCGTAGGACCCCGGGGCGTTAGTTTAAGCCTAGACTAAACGTCGAGGAGGGAAAGAATAGGTGGGGGCGGGGTAAGCGGCAGTGCTTCTTCGACTCGACGTGAGGAGCGGTCGCAACCGAGTCACTCAGACTCTGCCAGCTGGGTTCTGTGGAGTAGTGGGGGGTAAGTGGGGTGGGGTGGGTAGGTGAGGTGTGTGGGGGCTGGGGGTAGATGCAGTGCTTCTTCAACCAGCCACGCCGTGCAGTCGCACCCGAGGCGCTCAAACACTAACAGCTGGGGTCTGCGGTGTAGTGGGGGGAAAGACAGTGTGCGTGTGTGTGTGGGGGGGGGGAAGGGAGGGGTAAAGGCAGTGCTTCTTCAACTAGCCACGCCGTGTAGTCGCACCAGGGGCGCCCAAGCTCTGCCAGCTGGGCGGGAGTAGTGGGGGGTAAGGGGGTGGGGTGGGCAGGTGGTGGTGGGCGGGGGGGGTAGAGGCAGTGCTTCTTGAACTAGGCATGGCACGTGGTCACACACACACACACACACACACACAGAGAGAGAGAGAGAGAGATCGTTACAGAGAGCTCTGCACGGCAGACCTAGATAGGCTGTTTCTGGTCATCATTGAGGAGATTCCATTTGGAGGCGGGTGACCAACCGTGCGCCAACAAGAGGGTGAATAACCTCATTCAAAAAGCAGTGGGGGACAGGGGCAAATGCGCGTCACTGACGGCTGTGTTCGTCACTCCGCTTCAGTTACAGTTACAGTTACATCGGCTTTCCAGCAAAGACTACCTCTAGTCCTAGTACCACCGCCTAGACCCAAGTCCAGTTCTGGCCCTAACAATTACTTGTGAGGGGCGGTAGCCACCAGCCGGCTGCCTGCCAACGTGTAGTCCCAGAGCAAAAAGGAGAGCTATTGTGCGACGCCTCCAAAATAGGTCCTAACTGCTTCTAGGGGATAGGGGGTCAAGTGGCGCTTGCCAATCTACTTGACCGCCGTGGTGGAGGGGCCGGCGCCTGAGGGGCAGCCGGACCGTACACCACGGCTCTCCACCCGACCCTATCCTGAGCACGCTCAAACGCCGTGTCCGAAAAAGTCTTCCAATCAGAACGAGTGCCACTAGTTTCGCCTAGCTGCTGAATCAGTAGCTTAAGAAAATAGTGTCGGGAGGAGGCTGGAGGCCGGCCTTGCTGCCGAGCCACATCCATTGTGCAGTCAAAAGTCGTACGAGGAAGACGAGAAGCCGGCATGCGCATCACATGGCCTAGCCACTGCATTGATCGCTTTGCCACAAGGCTCTCAATTGGCTCAGTGTCGCACGCCTGCCGAATATAAGTTAATCTGTGCCGGTCGACCAGGCGCACACCCAGAATGCGACGAAGGCAGTTAGAGTGGGCAACCTCCAATCGAGTCAGTTGTGTTTTAGTAGGGGCCCATGTTTCGCAGCCGTACAGAAAGTGGGGCAGCACGAAAGTGTTGTAAACCCGCATCTTAGACTGCACTTGCATCTTCTTGCTGGCCCAAATCTTATCAAAAGACGCAAACACGCCCAGCGCGCGACCGACACGCACACCGATCTCCTTTTCCACACCACCACTCTGGGTTATCCAACTCCCTAGATACTTAAATGCAGAGACGGTCTTCACTTCACCACCAGTCAGCGCAAACGTGGGCAGATCCGCGACAAAATCTGCTGGCAAAATCATCACTTCTGTCTTGGCGGCGTTGATTTGCATGCCAAAGCTAGAGGACACTTTGTCAAGGATTTTCAGCATAAGCGCCAACTGAGCTGGGTCATGCGAGAACAAACATAAATCGTCGGCATACATCAGCATTACTATGCGCTCAACCGACGACAACACAGAGCCGCCGGCTCGGGTCACGACTGACACGCCAGCCCCCTCTGGCATCATGTCTAGCGCCTTTTTCACTATGTGGTCAATAAAAACATTGAACAACACAGGAGCAATGACGCACCCCTGTCGCACACCAGACGACACGGGGAATTCGTGCCCGATTTTCCCAGCCAGCCGCACGGCAGCTGCGGTGTTGGTGTGAAGATCCTCCAACAGATCAATAATGTGCGGATGAACACTATATAATCTAAGGACTCTCCACAGTGCCGCACGGTTTATGCAATCGTAAGCTTTAGAATAGTCGACAAATGCCACAGCCATGCATTGTTTGTACTCGGCATGTGCCGCGCTCAGCGAGCGCAGAGTAAAAATCGCATCAACAGTGCCTCTGCTTTTTCTGAAACCACACTGAGCCTCATGCAACTGACCATCAACCTGCGTGGAGACGCGGTGCAGAAGTATGGCAGCGTACACTTTCCCGGCAATAGAGAGAAGGCTTATACCGCGGTAGTTACCAGGGGAGTCACGCGGACCCTTCCCCTTATATAACGGTGTGATAATAGCAGTTTTCCATTCCCTCGGGGCTCTCCCCGACCGCCATACGGCGATGATGACCCGGTGGAGCCATGCGATGGCAGGTGGGCACCGCAACAGCATGGCGTCCAGCTGGTCACCGCCCGGAGCGGCGGCCGAGCGCAACGCTCGCACACACGCCTCCGTCTCAGCCAGGTCAGGGGGGCGCCCGTGCGCCTCGTCCACCTCTGTGGCGCGTGTGAGCTCAAACGCCGCTACATCGTTCTCCAGCTGGTTCAGGGTCTCGTCGCTGAGCTTGGTCTCCCCGCCATATAGCTTGTCGAATGACTCTGTCATGGCCTTCAGCACCCCGTCTGGACCGCTGTGCAGCGCGCCCGAGACGTCCCGCATGGCAGGTGGGATCTGATGGCTGCGGCTGCGGCCCGCCAGCCTGTCGCACGCGCGCGCAAACTGGCGCAGATTCTTCTTGCGTAGCATGTCTTGCGCCTCGCCACCTGCTGGCCGATCCACCTCTCCCTGTCTCTCTGCACAGCTGCGTCGGCCGCGCGGTTGGCGCGGTTGCGCTCTCGTTTGGCAGCAGCAGACTTGCTCCTGAGCCATGCCGTGTGCGCGCGCTGCCGGGCGTCCATGAGCCGGAGGGTGCGCTGCGACAGAGTGAACTGCCAGCCGCGCCGCCGGCGGCTGCCGCGTGGAGCGAGGTGGTTGGTGGCCACCTCGCGAATGGCAGCAGCCATCGCGTCGTACTCCGCCTGGGCATCAGCGCCCTCGGGCGGCACGGCCTCCAGCAGCCCAAAGCGATCGGACAGCTGGAGGTTGAACTCACGACGGACAGCCGGGCGCCGCAGTTGTGAAGAGTCCCATGCGCGCCGCTGAGAGCCGCCTGCATGGCGGGAGGCTCGCATGCGGAGGCGCATGGACAGTACCACCATGCGGTGATCGCTGTCCCAGGTTGGGCTCCTACGCACCCTACAGTCTGTCACCGCATGCATGCGGCGGCGCGCGACCAGGATGTAGTCCTTGACGCTGTGCAGGCGGCGCACAGAGCATGCATGCCGTCTGCTCTGTGCAACAGCCATGGGGCTGATGTGGGTGTACTGGTGCTCAGGCCTGTGGGGGTAGAGAGTGTTGGCAGCGCGCAGGCTGCATGCAGTGGCAGTGTCAAGGAGCAGGCGACCGTTCCTGCTGGCCACCGCTGGCTCCGTGAGGGGCAGGTGCTTGTCAACGCATTCGTGGTCGGACACCGAAGCCCTCCCCACTGCTGCATTGAAATCACCTGCCACGATGAGCAGATCGCGCTTGTCGTTGGCCTTGTCCGCGAGCGCCGCTACTCGAAGGTAGAAGTCGCCAGCCTCCTCGTCGCTCGCCGCCTCCGTTGGACTGTAGGCGCTGACGATGGTGATCATCTGCCCACGGTCCGCTGCAAAGCGGGCCTGGATGAGGCGGTCGGACACCGCCTCCCAGGAGACGAGTGCCGATGCCCACGCAGGGGACAACAGCAAGCCCACCCCACGCTGCCGGTGCTCCCCACCCGACCATAGCAGCGTCCACGACGTGTCGCCCGTAGCCACTTGAACCTCCCCGGAGCCGGTCCTGCGCAGCTCCTGAAGCGCTGCAACACCGACGCTAAGCTTGGCGCAATCTTGCACCAGACTCGCCAGTTTGACCAGTCCCTCGTCCTCTGCAGGACATGTCCGCACGTTGAACGTAGCCACTCTGGTGTTCTGATTGACGACTTGGACGCGTCGCCAGGCGTGCCCCGCTACACGCGGGGACTGGGCAGGAAAAGGCTGCATGCATGGGGTGCCTTGTTTCCCCTTTGCTCGCATCC
>VFSX01000708.1:17500-25000 GCA_016618255.1 Chlamydomonas sp. UWO 241 | reverse complement strand
CACTCACCACCATCGTCTAGTGGGTGCGGGTCCCCCTCCTCATCCTCCAGCACCCCAAGCTCCTGTATGTCTTCAAGCACAGTTGGCATGGGCCTTGGTGGTGCATGGGCCTTTGGTGGCACCGCTTCAGTGTCTCTACCTGGGTTTAGGGTTTGGAGGGGTGTGGGAAGTGTGTTCGGCGTCTCTTTTTGTAGATCAATCACCAATAACAATGCCGTCGCGCCCGAACGAGCCCTCCCGCCTCGTCGGCGCTCCCGTGGATGAGGTGGTTAAGGCACTGGGTAGCGATGTGTTCCTCATCACCACCGAGGGCCCCACCGGCGTGGCGCTGCGCCTCAAGTTCCTGACGGGGCTGCACGTAGGTCCGCTGAACGTTTGAGGGGCGGGGGGTGGTTGCGGGCGTGTCGAAGCATGGCACAGCATGGCGTTGCATGCGCACGCGCGCACACACACACACACACACACACACACACACACACACACACACACACACACACACACACACACGCACGTACACGAGCACAAGCACGAGCACAAGCACGAGCACGAGCACGAGCACGAGCACAAGCACAAGCACGAGCACAAGCACGAGCACGAGCACAAGCACAAGCACAAGCACAAGCACGAGCACGAGCACGAGCACGAGCACGAGCACGAGCACGAGCACGAGCACAAGCACGAGCACGAGCACAAGCACGAGCACGAGCACAAGCACAAGCACGAGCACAAGCGCAAGCACAAGCACGAGCACGAGCACAAGCGCAAGCACGAGCGCAAGCGCAAGCGCAAGCGCAAGCGCAAGCGCAAGCGCAAGCGCAAGCGCACGCACGAACACCATAGGCCAGCCCATCTTCCCGCGCAGTCGTGCTTTCCACGCTACGCAGCTCGCCGGTATTCCTGCCAGACGCCATGGCTACCGACCAGGCGCTGCAGGTGTGCGGGTTTGTGTCTGTGTCTGTGTGATTGTGTGTGTGTGTATGTGTGTGTGTGTTTGCGCTTGCGTATGTTGACGAGAGCCTAGCTAGAATTGCGAGTGCAGTCGTCTCTCTGTGGGGTACCAGTGATGGGGGCGGGGTAACACCTCCCTACCACATTTCCAACGCCTGGGGTGGTGCCCCTGGCGGCGCCTTAACTTGCGCGGAGCATGCGGCGCCTCAGGTACGCCAGACTGCCTTAGGCGCACCCCCGACCACCTTTGCGCCCACCACCGCCTGAGGCACATCCCCGACCGCCTCAGGCGTTATGACCGCTTTGACTTGCGCGCCTCAGGAGTTGGAATTGTGGTAGGGCCTGGTCCCGCTGCACGACTCGTCAGCTCCTCGTATCAGCAAGCTGCTGATGGTGATGCTGCCCAACCACACTCCCAACGCCCCAGGCGGCGCCTCAGGCGACGCCTTCGCTTGCGCGGATCGGGCATTATAGCCGCCTTGACTTGCGCGCCTTAAAAGTGTTGGCATCTTGGAAGGGACGATGGAGATTCCAGTCTGTGTGAAGCCAGCGCAACTGCCGTACATATTGCTTGCCTTCCCGTGTGTGGGAGGGTCGAAACTACAATTGATTTAAGCATAAATGCAAACTTGCGGTCGTCGTTTTTCTCCATTTTCCGTCGTTTTTACGCCCCTAATCGCGAATTTTGTCGAAATATATTCGTTTCTCAGCTTCGCAGGGGGTGATGATGAGAGAGAGTTTTACAATCCACTTCTGGCGGTCACACGTACGGTTCCAAAGCTCCAGTGGGACTTAGAGAAACAAGGCTCAAGGCCCACAAAAGACAGAGGAACCCCTCTCCGCCTCTCCATTCCCTCCTCTCTCTCCCTCTCTTTCTCCCCCTCCCCTTCCCTCCCTCTCTCGCTTTCTATGCCTCCCTCGGTCCCACGTCTGCCAACCACTGGCACGTCAACGCACGCCACAACCTTGTCCCACAGCGAGTCTCTTCACATCTCTCCCTCTCTCTGTGTATCTGAACTATATCCACTATTTTCTCTTTCTTCCCTCTCCCTGTCTCAATCTTTCTTCCTCTCTCTCTCGCTCCCTCTTTTCCTCCTCTATCCCCCCCCCCTCTCCCTCTCCCCCCCCCCGCGTTTCTCTGCCTCCCTCCGTCCCTAGCCCACCCCTGGCACGTCCTCGCACACAACATCCTCGACCCACAAGCGAGTCTCTTCACATCTCCCTCTCTCTCTCTGTATCTGAACTCAGTCTTTCATTTATATTTCTTGGAAGACAGAGAAACCCCTCTCCCTCTCTCCCTTCCCTCCTCTCTCTCCCTCTCTCTCTCCTCCCTTTCTCCCCCCTTTCTTTCCCTGCTCCCCATCTCTTTCTATGCCTCGTCCGTCCCTAGCCCACCTCTGGCACATCCACGCACGCAAAAACCTCGTCCCACAAGCGAGTCTCTGCCTCTCTCTCTCTCTCTCTCGCTCTCTCTCTGTACCTGAACTCAATCCTTCATTTCTCGTTCTTGAAAGAAAGAGCAACCCCTCTCCCTCTCTCCCTTCCTTCCTTCCTCTCTTTCCCTCTTTCTCTCTCCTCTCTTTCTTCTCCTCTCTCCCCAGGGGGCCCCCCTCCCTCTCTCTTTCCATGCCCCCCTCCATCCCCGGCCAACCTCTGGTACGTCCACGCACGCAACAACCTCATCCCACAGCGAGTCTCTTCACATCTCCCTCTCTCTCTGTGTCTGAACTATATCAACTATTTTTATTTTTATTTCCTCTCCCTCTCTCAATCTTCCTTCCTCTCTCTCTCCCTCTCCTCTCCACCTCTCCCCCGTCTTTCAATGCCTCCGCCCCTGGCCCACCTCTGGCACGTCCACGCACGCCACGACCTCGTCCCACAGCGAGTCCTCCATCTGTCGGTCAAACTCCTGAATGTGTGGGCATGTGGGGGGTTGTTGGGGCTTAGGGTTCCGAGTTTTTTTTGTAACAACCTTGCAACAACCTCGTCACACAACGAGTCCTCCATCTATCGGTCAAACTCCCGAATGTGTGGGCACGTGGGGGTTGTTGGGGTTTAGGGTTAGACGTTATTTTTATGCCACAACCTTGCCACAACCTCGTCCCACAGTGAGTCCTTCAACTGGCGGGCCAACTCCTGAATGTACACAGGGTTACAGGGTTACAGGGTAACAGGGTTGCAGGGTTACAGGGTTACAGGGTTACAGGGCTACAGGGTTGCAGGGTTTCAGGGCTACAGGGTTACAGGGTTACAGGGTTACAGTGAGGTCAGACTCCTGCGTATGTGGGCGCGTGTACGTGGGGTGAGGTGTTGGGGTGTTGGAGTTACGGGTTTCAAGGCTTCAGGGCTCAAGGTTAAACGGCGTTCCAAGGGCTCTAGGATTGGAGGGTGCAAAGTTTCAGGGCTAAGGGTCTGCAGTGGTATCTCAGTAAACCAACCCACAACCCGCAAACCTTCCCTACCACAGACCCATCGTCTGAGGCGCGTAAGTGAAGGCGGTCGTAACGTCTTGAGGCGGTCGGGGGGTGCCTGAGGCGATGGTGGGCGCCTAAGGTGGTCGGGGTGGCGCCTGAGGCGGCGCCTCAGGTGATGCCTCAGGCGGTCGGAGTGTCTTAGGCGCCTGAGGCATAAGGAATGTGGCAGGGCTGCAACACCGGGTTGGGATTGGACGCGTCGAGCTGCGCGCTGCGGGTTGAAATTGTGCGGGGTCCGACCCGAAAACATGGCGCTGCGGGTTGAAATTGTGGGGGGTTCCACCCGAAAAAGTGGAATTCACACTGTTCTCACTTGTCTGCAACAACATCAATCGCCCCAGACGGGTAATGGGCCGTGAGGCCTGGAGTGAGCCACAAATTTTGCATGGTCCTTAGCGGGAACCACTGGTATGCAATCACTGAACCAGGATCGTGGCCCTCCATCTGTCGGTCCATGCGCACGCGTGGGGGAAGATGCCGTCTCCACATAATGCCCTCCCCCCCTACACACACACACACACCTGAATGCGCGTTGTGGTCGCAGCATCATCTCACGTGCTAACACCACACTCGCACACACCTCTATTCCTCCCCTCTTTACAAAAAGCCACCCACCCACCACAGCCACATGTATAAGGGCCCAAACGACTTGTATCGATTATCGACGATTACCAACTGTTCTCGACTTCTGGGACAAACAACCCCAGGCTCAGCCACAGAGAGAGAGAGAGAGAGAGAGAGAGAGAGATCGTTGCAGAGAACTCTGAATGGCAGACCTAAACAGGCCGTTTCTAGTTATAAACTGAGGGGATTCCGGGAGACCAATCGTGCGCCAGCAAGAGGGTGAACAACCTCATTCTTAAAGCAGTGGGGGCAGTGGCGGGTCATTGACGTCTGTGTTCGTCAATCCGCCTTGACTGAGTTTCAACTAGGTGTCGGCAGAAGGACTTCCACAGTTGTGGAAAAGCCACACACACACACACACACACACACAGAAACACACACACACACCTCAACGCGCGTCATCGCAGTCGCCGCGAGCAGCTGCTTGCGCATGTCCTCCGCTGAATCGAACTTCTCAGAAAACTCCTGAGTGTGTGTGTGTGTGTGTGTGTGTGTGTGTGTATTTGTGCGTTTGTGTGTGTTTGTGTGTGTGTGGGTTTGGGTGTTGGTGTGTGTGTTTGCACATGTCCTCCGCTGAATCGAACTTCTCGGAAAACTCCTGTCTGTGTGTGTGTGTGTGTGCCACACCTGTCGGACAGCATCTGCCGCGGGGTAGCTGAGGCCGGATCAGCCCCACAACCGTAAGCACACTCAGCAAAACCACAATTGACAGTTTCTGATGACAGTTTTTCGGATCCCACAAACAACCCCAAGCCCACGGATATCCTCTCGTACTAGCGCATATGGTTGGTCACCCGCTTCTGAACGAACTTAAGATCCAAGGGTCCTCGAATCATGAAACGATTGCCGGAGGGTGCTTTAGCACTGGCAAGAGCCGTTATCTAGGCTGCCCGAGCGGTGGGAACTGTAATGTATTTCTCTCTCCACACCCTGACATGTGTGCGCGTGTGTGTGCGCATGTCCTCCACCCAGCTTCCCTTCAAGACCAACCTTGTGCGCCTTGACAAAGTCGTCGTTGAACTCGGGCGTGACCCAGTAGAAGAGCTCAATCAGCTTGGCCTTGGCGGTCGCCTGCATTTTTTTTGTTTTTTTTGTTTTTAGGGGTCCGCAGCTGAAGTGGCAGTTCTCCGGGAATGTGCTCACACACACACACACGTGCACACACACATACACACACACGCACACACACACACCAACACACGCCCACACACGCCCCCCCCCTCCAACGCCCCCCCGCCACACACACCTTCATCCCCCCACACGCCCCCCACACACACACCTTGGAGCTGGGGAGGGGGATGAACTCCACAGCTCCAAGTGGTAGTCCTCCGGGATTGTGATTTTAAAGGTTACATACACACCCACACCCACATCCCCCTCCTCACACACACGCACACACACACACACACGCACACGCATACACACACGCACACACACACGCATACACACCTTCATCCCCCTCCACAGCTCCACGTGGTAGTCCTCTGGGAACGTGATCTCGAAGGTGCGCTCGTCGCCCACACACATGCCGGCCATGCCGCCAAACAGACCAAGGGGGTCCTGTGTGTGTGTGTGTGGTGTGTGTGTGTGTGTGGTGGTGGTGAGGGGGTGGGGGGGGGGGGGGGCATTGTGTTGTGTGTGTGTGTGTGGTCGATTTAACAGTCCGTCGGACGCCTTTGATGGCGCATTAGACCCAAGGAAAGAGCCCGGCAGCTGTCAAAATTAGACCCCTAGCATGCCATCTGCCATCATGATTGCTGTGCACGCGGTGCGTGTCTCAAAACAGGCGACAAGTGTGTGTGTGTGTGTGTGTACCGGCTTCTCGACCTGTGTGTCGCCCACAATCTTGCCGTCACCTACACCTTCTTCCCCCATCCCCCTTCGAGCGTATTTTCCTGGTACAGCAACACCCAAAAGGATTGCAACATCCCAGACTACATCCTCGTCCGCCGCCCTCACCTGGGCTCCGTGCAAGACGTGCGAGCACGATGCCCCAAGACCCGGGGACTTGACACCATCGCCCGCTCTGACCACGCCCTTGTCACCGCGCGCATCCGCTTCCGCTTCTCCAGAGCCTGGAACATCACCCACTCCCGCCGTCCTCCTCCGCCCTCCCACTATTTCACCGACCTGCTCCGAGACCCTGACACGCGGCTCCACTTCGCGGCAGCAGTCGAGGAGACCCTCGCCACCCTCCCCCTTCCCCGACCCCCCCCACCCTGGACCAGATGACGAGCCACCTCACCGCGGCCATCCACTCAGCGGCCAGATCCACCCTTGGAACCCGCCCACGCGAGGTCCCCATCCACTTCTACCTCCCCCCCGAGACTCTCAAACTCGCCCACGACCTTCAGTCCATGCGTTCCGACAATGCACTGACTGGCAACCGTGACGCCCCCAAGGAGGCGCGCATGAATGCCCAGCTCAAGTCCGCCATCGCACGCGCCACCAACAAGCACTGGGACGGTGTCGCTCAACGCGTGCAACACGATTTTGACGACAACAACAACCCCCACTCCGCCCACCGCATGCTGTCCAAACTCGTCGACCGCCCCCCTTCCGCCGCCCTCCTGCCCTCCGTGTCGGCGACCACCTGTGCTTTGGAGCTCAGGCGGTGGCAGACGCGTTTGGAGAATATTTCCGTGTCCTCCACACTCCACTCCGCTCGGAAGTCGACGAAGCCACCCTCGCCTCCCACCTCATCTTCACACCCACCACCCCCGCACCGCCCCCGTCTCCCTCCCCCTCCTCCTCCTACACTACCCCCGCTCCGCCTCCGTCCCCCTCCCCCTCCCTCCCCTCCCCCCTGTCCCGTCCCCCTCCCGCCGCCCTTCCCCCCTCCCTCCCCTCCCCGTCCCTCCCTCCCCCTCCCTTCCCTCCCCTCCTCCTCCTCCACTTTCGCCCCCCCTCCCTCTCTGAGCGAGGTGGTCTCCGCGATCAAATCCCTCAGGAACTCTGCCCCCGGCTCTGACGACATCACCCCCCCCCTCCTCAAACACGGCGGCAACACAACCGCAACCGCCCTCCACCAGATCATCCTTACTTGTTGGAACACCACCTCCATCCCCGCCGCGTGGAACCAAGCAGACATCTGCCCCCTCTACAAGGGCGCATCCTCGGGCCCACCCACGCGCAGCAAGTCCTACCGCGGCATCTCCCTCCTGCCCGTCGCTGGCAAGGTCTACACTCACATCCTCCTCAACCGCCTCAAGCTCCAGCTGGAGCCCACCCTCCACACTTCCCAGTTTGGCTTCCGTCCGGGCCGTGGCACCTCCGATGCCATCTTCACCCTACGACGCCTCCAAGAGGAGTCACACCGCGCCCACGCCACCCTCCATGTGGCTTACGTCGACCTGTCCAAGGCGTTCGACAGTGTCAACCACGCCGCCCTTTGGAAAACCCTCCTCCACCGCGGCGCGCACCCTGCCCTCCTTGCACGCATCGAAAGCCTCGA
>VFSX01000708.1:0-12500 GCA_016618255.1 Chlamydomonas sp. UWO 241 | reverse complement strand
AAGCCCTTCTTCTTGAGGTATTGACGAATAAGGTCGTCCACTGCGTTCGAGTCGGTCGTGAAGTTGCCAGTGTCCCTGCATGCATGCGTGCGTGCGTGTGTGTGTGTGTGTGTGTGTGTGCATGTGAGTGTGTGCCTCTATTTTGTGTGTGTAAGCGCATTTCCCCCCGTTTGCGTAGTGTCTAGGCACTGACAAATGAGGTCGTCCACTGCATTGGAGTCGGACGTGAAGTTGCCGGTGTCCCTTTGGGGGGTGGGGGTGGGGGCGTGTGTGTGTGTGTGCGTGTGTGTGTGTGTATGTGGTTTGGAGGGTGTGGAAGGTGTGGATGGTCTGCACTTGTCCAGGGCGTGAGGCCGGCTTCTGGAGCCATTTCATGCGCAGGATGGAGTTGCACAGCCACCCACTGAAACCATAGATATAGAACCGCGTCATGAAGCTTCCCACCTGCTGCCCAACCATGCAGCCTGATGATGGGGTCGGGAAACAATTGTTCTGCGCCCCCCCCCCCCCCCCACACACACACACACACCTGACCGACACCGCAGCCTCCTTGTAGCTGCGCTTCCATGCAAGCGGCTTCATCATCTCGTACTCAATGTCAATCACGAGCGACTTTGCTGGGTCGAAGGCAGCCTCGAGATCTGTGTGTGTGTTGGGGGGGGGGGTCTGAAACGATTCTCTCTCTGTCTCTCTCTGTCTCTGTGTGTGTGTGTGTCTGCTCAGTGTCAATCACGAGCGACTTTGCTGAGTCAAAGGCAGCCTCGAGATCTGTGTGTTTGCGTTTGTGTGTGTATATGTGTGTGTATGGCGCGGGGTCTGAAACGACTCTCTCTCTCTGTGTCTCCATCTTTGTCTCTCTCTCTCTCTCTCTCTCTTGCTCTCTCTGTTTGTGTTTGTACAGTTACAGTTACATCGGCTTTCCAGCAAAGACTACCTCTATTCCTAGTACCACCGCCTAGACCCAAGTCCAGTTCTGGCCCTAACAATTACTTGTGAGGGGCGGTAGCCACCAGCCGGCTGCCTGCCAACGTGTAGTCCCAGAGCAAAAAGGAGAGCTATTGTGCGACGCCTCAAAATAGGTCCTAACTGCTTCTAGGGGATAGGGGGTCAAGTGGCGCTTGCCAATCTACTTGACCGCCGTGGTGCAGGGGCCGGCGCCTGAGGGGCAGCCGGACCGAACACCACGGCTCTCCACCCGACCCTATCCAGAGCACGCTCAAACGCCGTGTCCGAAAAAGTCTTCCAATCAGAACGAGTGCCACTAGTTTCGTTTAGCTGCTGAATCAGTAGCTTAAGAAAATAGTGTCGGGAGGAGGCTGGAGGCCGGCCTTGCTGCCGAGCCACATCCATTGTGCAGTCAAAAGTCGTACGAGGTAGACGAGAAGCCGGCATGCGCCTGTGTTTGTACATTCAATGTCAAATCACGAGCGACTTTGCTGGGTCGAAGGCAGCCTCGAGATCTGTGTGTTTGCGTTTGTGTGGGGGGGGGGGGTCTGAAACGATTCTCTCTGTCAGTCTCCGTCTCTCTGTGTCTCACTCTGTGTGTGTGTGTGTGTGTGTGTGTACTCAATGTCAATCACGAGCGACGTTGCTGGGTCGAAGCCAGCCTCGAGGTCTGTGTGTGTGTGTTGGGGGGGGGGGGCGGGGCCTGAAACGACTCTCTCTCTCTCTCTCTCTCTACGTGTGTGTGTGTGCTGACTGTAACAATCGAGCGACGTTGCGAGGCGGCCTCCAGCTCTGCAACGACAATGCCAGGAGGCGGTTGTGTGTCTGACATGCACTCACACTCACACCCACACTGACACTAACACACACACATGCACACACAGCCAACACACACACAACCAACACACACGCACACACACACACACACACACAAACACACCAGTGCAGCAGTCGCAGCCGCAGCAGCCGCAGTAACAACAACAGCAACAGCAGCAGCAGCAGCACCACCAACACCAGGAGGGTGCTAGACACACAGCCACACACACACACACACTCACACACACACACAAACCAAATAAACGGCAAAAAACGCACCGTTGATGTGCGACGCGATGCGCTCCGAGTCGAGGAGGTTGCCAGACCCCCCCCCACACACACACACACATATGCACATACACAACACACACAAACAAACAGCCACTGCAAAAAAAAACGCACCGTTGATGTGCGACGCGATGCGCTCCGATTCTGGTACCAGGAGGTCGCCAGAGCCAGACTGCTCAATCGCCTGAGGAAGGAAGGTGTTGGTGTGGGCAGGAGCGTTAAGGTGTGGGCTTAGGTGTAGGCTTAAGTGGGAGGCTTAGGATGTGTTGTTTAGGTGTGGGATGTCGGTGGTAGGGTTGGGAGTTGAGGAGGGGCAGGTAGCCAGACTGCTCCATCGCCTGTGGCAAGAAGGTGTTAGTGTGGGCAGGAAGGTGTTGGCAGGAACGTTTAGGTGTGGGCAGGGACGTTTATGTGTGGGCAGAGAGGTTAAGGTGTGGGCTTCGGTGAAGGCTTAAGTGGGGGGCTTGGGAGGTGTTGTTTAGGTGTGGGATGTCGGTGGTCGGGATGGGAGTTGAGGAGAGGCAGGTAACCAGACTGCTCATTTGCCTGCGGGCAGGAAGGGGGGAGGTGTTGATGTGGTGATGATGGTGATGATTTTATAGTGTGCATGACGCATCAAATGTGTATGATGCACCGAAGAGGCAGTGTATTCGACCTGCTCGGCATCAGGAGCCCCGTAGGGCGTATAGAGCCTCAAAGGAGCGGTTGTGGTGGTGGTGGTTGTGGTGTTGGTGGCAGTGGGTCGGGGCTGGACCTAGACAGGGCACTGGGCCCCCAGATGCGATGGTGATGGATGTTACAGTTGTTTGCGAAGCACCAAACAGGCAGCGCATTCGAGTGAGTGTACACACACACACAAACAGAGAGAGCGAGAGAGGCAGAGAGAGAGAGAGAGAGAGACAGAGATGGAGACACAGAGATGGAGACACAGAGAGAGAGAGTCGTTTCAGACCCCGCGCCATACACACACATAAACACACACACACACATACCCGAACTCTACTGACGCGTGGCTGGCTACTGCTAATGTGGGGCCAAAGATCCTGGGCTGGACGTAAATAGGAGGCCTCCCAGGGCACTGGGCTAGGACTAGAGTCGGGGCGAGGCCACTGGGCTGGATGAAGGTTTGTAGGATTCGCTGTTAGGGATGGTGTGTGGTTGAGGTGTGGGCTTGTGTTAATGTGTGAGCTTGTGTGGGCTTGTGTTAAGGTGTGGGCTTGTGTGGGCTTGTGTTAAGGTGTGGGCTTGCGTTAAGGTGTGGTCAAGGTGTGGTCAAGGTGTAGCAAGGAGGGTTGGGGGGGCATGGTAGCCCCCGCCCCCCCACACACACATACCACACGTGCACAACTTCAGACCTTCCCCCTCCCTCCCTCCCCCCTCCCTCCCCCCATCCCCGAAACACACACAACTGGCCACACACAACTGCAGACCTCTTCCCTCCTCCTCTTCCTCCCCTCCGCACCATCAGCACCACTTTGATGAGCATCTCCTCAAGCACTGTGAGCTTGCCCCCCCCCTCCCTCCCTCCTCCAACTGCCGACCTCCCGCCTCTTCCTCCCCCCCTCCGCACCATTGGCACCACTTTGCTGAGGATCTCCTCGATGACCGTGAGCTTGAACGTGCGCTGGCCGCCCGCCTGGGTCACGAGCATGCTGAGGGGGATCTTGTCCGTGCGGAAGCCTGCGAGGGGGGTAATGGCAATAGAATAGTCAGTCTGTTAGAGCAAGTCTTGTGGTGGTAGTGCCTGTCATGGTGGCTTCGACTTTGAAGTAGGGAAGCCCACGTCACATAGTTGGTAGGGGGAGCATGGCCTGGCCGCCTGCCTGGGTCACGCGCATGCTGAGGGGATCTTGTCGGTGCGGAGGCCTGCTTGGGGGGCGACGGCATGCGTAATGAAAGTGGAATATGTTCAACTCAGTCAATCCCAGTTTCAACTCTTGTCTATATAGCGGAAAGTGCATGAGGAAAGTATCTGTGGAGACACACGCAGCACACACGACTCTAAGCTCAGGGTCACCCACGCGGCAGCTTGCCCAAAAATCTGCTTGAGCTTCTCTACCTGTCCCTGAGCACAACAACACACGAAACTCTAGAGCTGGCTGCCCCTGAGCAGGGTCTCAAGTCACCCACCCGGCAGCTTCCCCACAATCTGTTTGAGCTTCTCCACCGTGATCTTGTAGCACTCGAGGACCATCCCCGCCGGCACCGTGATGCTCACGCGCTTGAGCGTGGGCGTGACCTGCTGACTGGCCAGCTGCGGGCACATCGTGTGAGGGCGCGTGTCAGGTGCAGTGTGCATGCAAGAGGGGCACTGAAGGGGCACAGAGGTGCGGGCGTGCGCTGCTGGCTGGCCAGGTGCGCATGGATGGGGACAGAGGGCGTGCGTCAGGTGGCGGCAACCAACAGCAGTGTGCACACATCAGGGGCACAAGAAGGGACACCGAAGGAGCACAGAGGGGGCACCATCGCGTCAGGCTCATGCGGTTCAGCGTGGGCGCCAGCTGCTGGCTGGCCAGCTGCGGATGGGTGGGAACAGAGGGACGTGCATCGTCAGGTGGTCGAACAACACAGCAGTGCGAACACAACAGGGGCAGAGAGGGTACGCAGAAAGGGCGCAGAGGGGGCATCCCCGCCGGCACTGATGCTCACGCGCTTGAGCGTGGGCGTGACCTGCTAGCTGGCCAGCTGCGGGCGCATCATGTGAGGGCGCGCGTCAGGTGCAGTGTGCATGCAAGAGGGGCACTGAGGGGCACAGAGGTGCGGGCGTGCGCTGCTGGCTGGCAAGTCGCGTATGGGAGGGCATTCAGGTAAGGGTCGGCAATATAACACCCCGGCCGAGAATTACGACGTTATTATAACGTTATAAATGACATTTCTAACAATTCCAACGTTATAATGCCTGTTATAATTAAAAAAACTCACAAATCGTAATGGTTTCGCGTGAAACTTTCACAGTAGGCTGCTGTGGTGATGGGGAGCGTGCTGCCGGTGTCCATTAATTTCCTGACTTTGTTTTGCCAAGTTTTCGGCCCGAACCAGTTTACATGTCAAGCGGTACGCGTAACGCGTAACGCGCGGTGCAGTGTCAACAACCTCCTACGTTCCTCCGCCACGTGCGGCACTGTCTACGCACCATCTACACCATCCCCTCCTCCCTCTCCTCCCACTCCTCCTCCTCCTCTGCGTACGAGTCCTCCGCCTCCTCCTCTGACAGCTCGAGCCCTCCTTGCCGCTGCAATTCTTGCAGAACAGCTTGCACACGCCCTCGGCGCACAGGCGCGGCTCAAACTGACCCCTCCAACCGGCCTTGCCCTTCGCTACTTGCGCCCTGAGCAGCCCGAGCACTTCAGCGGGCAGCTTCTTCTCATTTCGATACCCCTGCTTGCCATCGGCATCTAGCGACATGGTGCCTGTGGTCTGGCGGCAGGAACCTCCCATGCACACCTCCCCATTCACACCCCACACCAGCACACCAGCACACCACAGAGCAACACAAACAATTGCATGTTATCTAAAATAATTGGTCTTACCAGAGAGCTCAACCCCATTGGAATTCATGCAGATTTCAGTAAGTTGAACTCGCGTCCCAAATTTGCAACATGTCGCCGGCGAATTATAATGTTATTATAACGTTGTTATAACGTTATGTTATTATTGTTATGTTATATTATTCCGACCCCGCTCCGGGCGGTGACCAGCTGGACGCCATGCTGTTGCGGTGCCCACCTGCCATCGCATGGCTCCACCGGGTCATCATCGCCGTATGGCGGTCGGGGAGAGCCCCGAGGGAATGGAAAACTGCTATTATCACACCGTTATATAAGGGGAAGGGTCCGCGTGACTCCCCTGGTAACTACCGCGGTATAAGCCTTCTCTCTATTGCCGGGAAAGTGTACGCTGCCATACTTCTGCACCGCGTCTCCACGCAGGTTGATGGTCAGTTGCATGAGGCTCAGTGTGGTTTCAGAAAAAGCAGAGGCACTGTTGATGCAATTTTTACTCTGCGCTCGCTGAGCGCGGCACATGCCGAGTACAAACAATGCATGGCTGTGGCATTTGTCGACTATTCTAAAGCTTACGATTGCATAAACCGTGCGGCACTGTGGAGAGTCCTTAGATTATATAGTGTTCATCCGCACATTATTGATCTGTTGGAGGATCTTCACACCAACACCGCAGCTGCCGTGCGGCTGGCTGGGAAAATCGGGCACGAATTCCCCGTGTCGTCTGGTGTGCGACAGGGGTGCGTCATTGCTCCTGTGTTGTTCAATGTTTTTATTGACCACATAGTGAAAAAGGCGCTAGACATGATGCCAGAGGGGGCTGGCGTGTCAGTCGTGACCCGAGCCGGCGGCTCTGTGTTGTCGTCGTCGGTTGAGCGCATAGTAATGCTGATGTATGCCGACGATTTATGTTTGTTCTCGCATGACCCAGCTCAGTTGGCGCTTATGCTGAAAATCCTTGACAAAGTGTCCTCTAGCTTTGGCATGCAAATCAACGCCGCCAAGACAGAAGTGATGATTTTGCCAGCAGATTTTGTCGCGGATCTGCCCACGTTTGCGCTGACTGGTGGTGAAGTGAAGACCGTCTCTGCATTTAAGTATCTAGGGAGTTGGATAACCCAGAGTGGTGGTGTGGAAAAGGAGATCGGTGTGCGTGTCGGTCGCGCGCTGGGCGTGTTTGCGTCTTTTGATCAAATTTGGGCCAGCAAGAAGATGCAAGTGCAGTCTAAGATGCGGGTTTACAACACTTTCGTGCTGCCCCACTTTCTGTACGGCTGCGAAACATGGGCCCCTACTAAAACACAACTGACTCGATTGGAGGTTGCCCACTCTAACTGCCTTCGTCGCATTCTGGGTGTGCGCCTGGTCGACCGGCACAGATTAACTTATATTCGGCAGGCGTGCGACACTGAGCCAATTGAGAGCCTTGTGGCAAAGCGATCAATGCAGTGGCTAGGCCATGTGATGCGCATGCCGGCTTCTCGTCTTCCTCGTACGACTTTTGACTGCACAATGGATGTGGCTCGGCAGCAAGGCCGGCCTCCAGCCTCCTCGCGACACTATTTTCTTAAGCTACTGATTCAGCAGCTAGGCGAAACTAGTGGCACTCGTTCTGATTGGAAGACTTTTTCGGACACGGCGTTTGAGCGTGCTCAGGATAGGGTCGGGTGGAGAGCCGTGGTGTACGGTCCGGCTGCCCCTCAGGCGCCGGCCCCTCCACCACGGCGGTCAAGTAGATTGGCAAGCGCCACTTGACCCCCTATCCCCTAGAAGCAGTTAGGACCTATTTTGGAGGCGTCGCACAATAGCTCTCCTTTTTGCTCTGGGACTACACGTTGGCAGGCAGCCGGCTGGTGGCTACCGCCCCTCACAAGTAATTGTTAGGGCCAGAACTGGACTTGGGTCTAGGCGGTGGTACTAGGACTAGAGGTAGTCTTTGCTGGAAAGCCGATGTAACTGTAACTGTAACTGTACATATAGGGCGTGCGTCAGTTGGCGGCAACCAACAGAGCAGTGTGCACACAACAGGGCCACAGGGAGGAGATGCAGAGGGGGCACTCTCCCGACAGTATCATGTCCTTGCGCGTGGGTGCCAGCTGCTGGCTGACGAGCTGCACTGAGGGCATGCGTCCGGGGCAGGGGTCCCTGGTCCGGGGATTGTCGAGGATGGGCTGTTGGCTCGGTGTTGTGTATGTGACCAGGGTCGGCGTCAGCTTGCAAGCCAGCCAGTGGGCAGCAGCATGTGCTGGGTTGGAGAGTGGCACACGCATGCCTGCCTGGCGCCACATGGGCGCCACGCATGCATGCGCCATCTCCATGCACGCCCCATGTGAGCCCTTCTCGCCCGAGCCTGCCTCTGGCTGGCCGCATCATAACCACCCTACCTCAAGCTTGTGCTCCACTGGCGGCTGCTTGGGAGCCGACGAGGAGGTGGACTTGGCAGACGCAACAAGGCGGGCCCCGCGAGTGGGGATGATGCGGCCGCCGGCCAGCGCAGGCGCCTGCGGTCACGAGGGGTACAGCAACCACTCGACACAGCATCGGCAAGCTCCCACCGACCTCCAATTCGTGAGAGGGGGGCGCAAAGGGGGGACTGGGAGTGCCCAGTTGTTCGTCACGATAGGGTAACAGGTGGTGTGCGCCCCAGTGGGATCCATGCCCCCGCCGCACCACAATCCACGCATGCTACTCACGTTGCATGGTCTCAGAGAGACGTATTCCACCACCACAGAGCGGGGGGCGAGCACAGCCGGCCTGGGAGCACAGCCTGTGTTGGCCGATTTGCGCACTGCAACATTGCTGCTTGTGCGCTGCTGTTGCTGCTGTGCAAGAGACCGCATGTTGAAATTACTACAGTGGCAACCGTCGGTACGCTCAAAAAGGACCACTCTCTTGAACTTGGTATTGAACTTGGTTTTATTTCTACACTTTTCAACTGCCTCGTATCTTCGCTCTTCGCATCGCATCGGTCTGAGGTCGGAGCATTGCGAGGTAGTAGCCAGGGGGGTAGTGTCGGGACACTAACAGCTCAACATGGAGCAGGGATGGAGCTTGTATGTGCGAGGCAAGGTCCTGGGCAAGGGCTCGTTCGGCGCGGCCATCCTGGTTACGCGCAAGAAGGATGGCAAGCAATTCGTCATCAAAGAGATCGACATCAGCCGCATGCCGCCCGCGGAGAAGGTTGCATCCAAGCAGGAGGCGCAGGTGTGTCCCCCCCCCCCCCATTGGCGTGCCACGACAGCGTAGATCAGGTGCCCACAGCTTTTTAGCTGCTGCACGGAATCGCACTGGGCGGCAGGGCGGGCACGCACAGCGCAGGTGGGGCGAAGCGCCGACAGCGCCTTCGATGCCCGCTCGCCTGTAAACCCCCCCAAGCTGCCTTCAGGCAGTGCAACATGGTGTTTGTAGATGCATGGTGCTCTCATCGGGATGGTTAGGGCTGGGGGAGGCTGAGGGGGGAGGGGTGCAAGGCTAGAGGTGCATGGGGCGCATGGCAACAAGCCATGCAACATCCCGTATAAAGTGCTGCTCACCAGCAGGTGTTCACCCTGAGGGGGTGCACACATGCGTCACCATCACATATTACTAGTTTTGCGCTGTGTATCCATCTGAAGGCGACAGTATACACGCCACTCTCTGTCAGTGAGCGTCAGTATATCAATAAATTCCCGGCCATTTGTAAAACCATTCCACTCAACACGTGAGCTGCTACCACCCACACGATGACCGCGTTGCGCACCCCCTCTCCTTCCCTCCCCCTCCCCTCCACGACCACACACACACACACACACAAACACACACACACACGCACACACACACACACACACACTGTCTCTCTCTCAACTTCACCGCAGCTGCTCATGGCGCTCAACCACCCGAACATTGTGCGCTGCTACGACACATTCACGGAGGCCAACAAGATGTGCATCGTCATGGAGCTGTGCTCGGAGGGTGGGTGTACATACGTATGTGTGTGTGTGCAGGGTGTGTGGGGGGGGGGGGCGTGTGTGTGGTTTAGGGTTTAGGGTTTAAACCCTAAAGCTCATGGAAGGCCAACACGATGTGCATCATCATGGAGCTGTGCTCAGAGGGTGGGTGGTCGAGTTAACAGTATGTCAGGTGCCTATGTTAGCATGGCATTCCTGGCTGCATGCGTGTGTGCTTGAAGGGTGGGGGGGGGGTGCGGGCGTGCAGGGTGTGTGTGTGGGGGTACGTGCGTCTGTCCATCTGAGGCCAACATGATGTGAATTGTCATGGAGCTGTGCTCAGAGGGTGGTTGGTCGTTTTGGCGGTCATTCGGACGCCTATGTTGGCGTAGTGTGCATTTGTGTGTGCTTGTAGGGTGGTGGTGTGGGTGCACGCGTGTGTGCGGAGGGTGTGTGTGTGTGTGTGTGTGTGTACACGGAGGAAACGAGTTGTGCAGTATCATGGAGGTGTGCTCGGAGGGTGGGTATACACACGTTTACGTACGTGCGTGTGTGCAGGGTTGGTCTGTATGGGGGTGGGGTGGGGGAGTTTGTGCGTGTGTGTGTGCTCATGAAAGGCCAACAAGATGTGCATCGTCATAGAGCTGTGTTCGGAGGGTGTGTGTGTGAAGTGTGCTGGGGAGGGGGTGGTGCGCATGTGTGTAGGGTGGGGGTGGGGGTGCACATGTGTGTGTGTGTGTGTGTGTGTGTGTATGTGTCCACCTCCCGCCCGTGCGCCCTCACACGCGCCGACCCCATGCTGCCCCTCCCCACCCACCCACCCCACCCACCCCACCCAGCCTTTCCTCCCCGCCCTGCCTCCATTCCCTGCTACCTACATCATCGCCCATGGAGATGATCCGCCACACCACCCCCACGCCCCAGCCTCTCCTCCCTCGCCTCCTGCCTCCGCCCCCTGCCTACCTACATCATCGCCCCATGGAGTTCAGAGGCCAATGGAGATGATCCACCACCCCATCCCTGCGCCCCTGCCTACGTTCATCATCGCCCCATCGAGTTCGAGGGCTCATGGAGATGATCCGCCGCCGCCCCCTATCCCAGGCCCGCCTGCGTTCGTCCGTCACCCCATCGAGGAGCTGATCTGACGTCCTCTAGGCCTGCCTAAACCCAACTATCGCCCCATGGAATTAATCGGCCCATGGGGAGATGATACGCCGCGATTGAAGTTGAAGTTGGTTGGCCAGAGTGGCAACCAAGTTGTAGTTGGTTGGCCAGAGTGGCAACCCAAGTTGAAGTTGGTTGGCCAGAGTGGCAGCCCCCCCCCCAGACCCCCCCAAACCAAGGATACTACCCACTCGATTCAGGCGCTGGTTGGTCACCCGCTATTCGAAAGACATCCCAGTGCGCGGGTCAGACTTCGTAACAATTGCCGGGGTGTATTGCTGTTAGTAGTACAGGCATTGCCGGTGCATGCGGACGGCCTCATGTAACGCTTGGTTGGTTGGTTGGTTGGTTGGTTGTATGTGTCCATCTGAGGCAACACGATGTGCACCGTGATGGACCTGTCCTTGGAGGGCGACGGAAGGGAGGCGGTGAATGATGCATGTGTTGGGTGTGGGTTGGTGTGGGGTGCGTCTGGGTTTGCAACACACACAACATGCACACACACACAAACACACACACACACACACACATACACACACACGCACACGCACACATACTCACACACACACAGGTGACCTCTATGGTATCCTGAACAAGAAGAAGGGGCAGCAGCTGACACACACTTACACACACACACACACACATACACACACACACACATGCACCCCCCTCTCACACACACACGCAGGTGACCTCTATGGTATCCTGAACAAGAAGAAGGGGCAGCAGCTTCCGGAGGAAACCATCCTGGACTGGTTTGTTCAAATGTGCCTGGGCCTGAAGCACGTGCACGACCGCAAGATCCTGCACAGGTGTAGAAGTGTTGGGTGTGGATGTGTGGGGTGTGGGGGACATGCATGCGCTACATTAAACAACCTACACGGGACATCAAGACTCAGAACGTGTTCACACACACACACACACACCACCACCGTAGGGACATCAAGACTCAGAACGTGTTCACACACACACACACACACACACACACATACACAAACGCACACACACACCACCGCAGGAACATCAAGACTCAGAACGTGTTCACACACACACACACACATACACAAACGCACACACACACCACCGCAGGAACATCAAGACTCAGAACGTGTTCACACACACACACACACATACACAAACGCACACACACACCACCGCAGGAACATCAAGACTCGGAGCGTGTTCACACACACACACACACACACACACACACACACACACGCACGCACACACACACCACCGCAGGGACTTCAACACTGAGAACGTGTTCACACACACACACACACACACAAACAAACACACACACACATACACAAACGCACACACACACCACCGCAGGGACATCAAGACTGAGAACGTGTTCAGCCACACACACCTACACAAACGCACACACACCCCTCCGCAGGGACATCAAGACTCAGAACGTGTTCACACACACACACACACACACACACGCACACACACGCACACACCACCGCAGGGACATCAAGACTCGGAACGTGTTCACACACACACGCACACACACACACACACCACCGCAGGACATCAAGACTCAGACCGTGTTCACACACACGCACACACACACACACATACACCACCGCAGGGACATCAAGACTCAGAACGTGTTCACACACACACATACACACACACACGCACACACACACACACACACGCACACATACGCACACACACACACCACCGCAGGGACATCAAGACTCAGAATGTGTTTGTGTCATCGGGCGGGATCCTCAAGCTGGGAGACTTTGGGGTGTCCAAGGTTCGTTTCGTTTGTTGGTGGCGTGGGGGTGGTTGTGGGGAGGGCGTGGGGGAGGGCGTAGGGGTGGTTGTGGGGGTGGTT
>VFSX01000472.1:105000-130000 GCA_016618255.1 Chlamydomonas sp. UWO 241 | reverse complement strand
CACTGCCGCCTGGGGCATTGCAAACTTGCATGCGTTACATGTGTGCGTGTGTGTGTGTGTATGTGTGTGTCAGAGAGAGACAGAGCGTGCCTGTATGTACGTGTGTGCGAGAAAGAGAGAGAGAGATACAGGCCTGGGAGCGCCGCCTGGGGCATCGCCAACACATGCGTGTGCGCGTGTGAGAGAAAGAGAGAGAGAGAGAGACCAGAACGGGCGCGCCGCCGCCTTGCACATCGCAAACACACACACACACACATACACATGTGTGGGTGTGCGAGAGTGCATGCGTTTGTGTGAGAGAGA
The DNA here is from genome assembly GCA_016618255.1 of Chlamydomonas sp. UWO 241. NCBI lineage: Eukaryota > Viridiplantae > Chlorophyta > Chlorophyceae > Chlamydomonadales > Chlamydomonadaceae > Chlamydomonas > Chlamydomonas priscui. The sequence continues at coordinate 129,697 of VFSX01000472.1, read as the reverse complement.
GTGAGAAAGAGCACGCATGTGTACGTGTACATCCGTGTGTGTGTGTGTGTGTGTGCGTGAGCGAGAGTGCAAGTGTGAGTGCATGTGTGTGTGTGAATGTGTGTGCGGGCGTGTGCCCCCCCCCCCACACACACACCTCCGCCGTCACCGCCGCCGCCACCGCCGAGCTTGCCCGACGACGGCTTGCCCCCGAGCGTGCCCCCCCCCCTAACACACACACACACACACACACACACACACACACACACGCACGCACACCCACACCCACACACCGCACACACATTCACCCCTCCGCCGCCATCACCGCCGCCGCCGCCGTTACCGCCGAGCTTGCCCGACGACGGCTTGCCTCCGAGCGTGCCCCCTCAAAAACACACACCCACGCACACACACACTTTTGACAGCTGCCGGCCTCTTTCCTAGGGTCTACTGCGCCATCAAAGGCGTCCGACGGACTGTAAAATCAACCACACGCACACGCACAAACACACACCTCCGCCGTCACCGCCGCCACCGCCGAGCTTGCCTGACGACGGCTTGCCGCCGAGCGTCGATGCCCCGCCCCCACCCGGGCGCTGCGAAGACGCCAGCTGCGAATTGAGCTGCCAGTGGGCCGGCTGTGGCGGCAGGTGGTGTGTGTGTGTGTGTGTGTGTGTGTCATAGCAACGATGCCAGCTTCGAACCGAGCTGCGAGTGGGCCGGCTGGGGCGGCAGGTGGTGGTGTGTGTGTGCGTGTGCGTGTGGGGGGGAGGATGAGTGTGTGTGTGTGTGTATGTGTGTGTGTGTCGTAGCGACGAGGCCAGCTGCGAATTGAGCTGCGATTGGGCCGGCTGGGGCGGCAGGTGGTGTGTGGGGGGGGGGGAGATGAGTGTGTGTGTGTGTGTGTGCGTGCGTGTGCATGTGTGCATGCATGCATGTGTGTGTGTGTGTGTGCATGTGTGTGTATGTTTGTGTGGGTGTGCCATAGCAACGATGCCAGCTGCGAGTTGAGGGGCACAAGATCAGTCAAGTTCCAAATGCCGCAGCTGGACACACACACACACACACTTGCATGCACACACACACGCACACACACACGCGCCTGGAGCGGGAGCCGTGGGGCAGTCAGCGCCGCAGCAGCTGCAGCAGCCGCAGCAGCCGCAGCAGTTGCAGCAGCTGCTATCCAGCCGGGCGCCTTGGACACACACACACGCACACACGCATGCACACACACATACACACACGCACGCACACACACACACACATACACACGCACACACACACAAACACACACCTGGAGCGGGAGCCGCGGGGCAGCCAGCGCCGCAGCAGCCGCAGCAGCAGCGACAGCCGCGACCGTGTTGGTTGCACCCTTGCCATCGTTGTTTGGTGTCTCATGGAACGGTCGATCGTACATGCGCATGTTGGAGAGGACCTGGGGAGGAGTGGTGTGTGTGTGTGTGTGAGTGTGTATGTGTGTGTGTGTGTGTGTGTGAAACGGTCGGTCGTGCATGTACATGCGCATGTTGGAGAGGACCTGGGGACGAGTGGGGGGGGGAGGGGAGGAGTGTGTGTGTGTGTGTGTGTGTGTGGAACGGTCGACCGTACATGCGCATGTTGGAGAGGACCTGGGGAAGAGTGTGTGTGTGAGTGTGTGTGTGTGTGTGTGTGAGCGTGTGTGTGTGTGTGTGTGTGTGTATGTGTGTGTGTGTGTGTCTGTGGAACAGTCGATCGTACGTGCACATGTTGGAGAGGACCTGGGGAAGAGGGGGGGGGGGGGGGAGTGTGGGGGGCGGGGGGGGGCATGTGTGTGTGTGTGTGGGTGCGAGTGCGAGTGCGTGTGTGTGTGTGTGTGTGTGTGTCTGGTGTGTCTGTGTGCGTGTAACGGTCGATCATACATGCGCATGTTGGAGAGGATTTGGGGAAGAGTGTGGTGTGTGTGTGTGTGTGCGTGTGGAACGGTCGATCGTACATATGCAAGTTGGAGAGGACCTGGGGAAGGGTGTGGGGGGGAGTGTGTGTGTGTGAGTGTTTGTGTGTGTGGAACGGTCGATCATACATGCGCATGTTGGAGAGGACCTGCGTTGGCGAGGTGGTTGTCGGTTGTTGGTTGTTGTGAGGTTGTGAGGTTGTTGTGAGGTGGTGGTTGGTTGGTGGTGGTTGAGTGGTTGTTGAGTGGAGTTGCCGGTCGTACATGCTCATGTTGGAGAGGACCTGTGGAGGGGTGTGTGTGTGTGTGCGAGTTTGTGTGTGGAACGCTCGATCGTACATGCACATGTTGGAGAGGACCTGGGGAAGAGTGTGTGTGGGGGGGGAGGGGGGGGAGAGTGTGTGTGTGTGTGTGTGTGTGAGTGCACGTGTGTGTGTGTGTGGAACGGTTGATCGTACATGCACATGTTGGAGAGGACCAGGGACGCGGATCAAGGTCGAAACAGTGATTTCCTTTTCGGCTCTCAACAGCCATTTGGCTGTATTCTGGCTGTTTTTTTACCTTGAACACAGCTCACTCCATCCAGTGGATTGTTTGTCTGACGAGCCCGCCAGACAGAGCTCGTCTATTAGCTTTCAGTAACAGTTACACGGGGTTTCCAGCTAAGCAGGCTACTCTTCTACTAGAGACACCCGCCGATACTCCAGCACACTTAAGTACTAGAGTACCGCCGGCTCCCGGCCGATAGACTACCGCTCCCGCCGGCTAGACTACCCCAACAGCGGTCTCTGAGAAACATGTCTGGGGAGGAGCGGGGCACATGCCGAGTACAAACAATGCATGGCTGTGGCATTTGTCGACTATTCTAAAGCTTACGATTGCATAAACCGTGCGGCACTGTGGAGAGTCCTTAGATTATATAGTGTTCATCCGCACATTATTGATCTGTTGGAGGATCTTCACACCAACACCGCAGCTGCCGTGCGGCTGGCTGGGAAAATCGGGCACGAATTCCCCGTGTCGTCTGGTGTGCGACAGGGGTGCGTCATTGCTCCTGTGTTGTTCAATGTTTTTATTGACCACATAGTGAAAAAGGCGCTAGACATGATGCCAGAGGGGGCTGGCGTGTCAGTCGTGACCCGAGCCGGCGGCTCTGTGTTGTCGTCGTCGGTTGAGCGTATAGTAATGCTGATGTATGCCGACGATTTATGTTTGTTCTCGCATGACCCAGCTCAGTTGGCGCTTATGCTGAAAATCCTTGACAAAGTGTCCTCTAGCTTTGGCATGCAAATCAACGCCGCCAAGACAGAAGTGATGATTTTGCCAGCAGATTTTGACGCGGATCTGCCCACGTTTGCGCTGACTGGTGGTGAAGTGAAGACCGTCTCTGCATTTAAGTATCTAGGGAGTTGGATAACCCAGAGTGGTGGTGTGGAAAAGGAGATCGGTGTGCGTGTCGGTCGCGCGCTGGGCGTGTTTGCGTCTTTTGATAAGATTTGGGCCAGCAAGAAGATGCAAGTGCAGTCTAAGATGTGGGTTTACAACACTTTCGTGCTGCCCCACTTTCTGTACGGCTGCGAAACATGGGCCCCTACTAAAACACAACTGACTCGATTGGAGGTTGCCCACTCTAACTGCCTTCGTCGCATTCTGGGTGTGCGCCTGGTCGACCGGCACAGATTAACTTATATTCGGCAGGCGTGCGACACTGAGCCAATTGAGAGCCTTGTGGCAAAGCGATCAATGCAGTGGCTAGGCCATGTGATGCGCATGCCGGCTTCTCGTCTTCCTCGTACGACTTTTGACTGCACAATGGATGTGGCTCGGCAGCAAGGCCGGCCTCCAGCCTCCTCCCGACACTATTTTCTTAAGCTACTGATTCAGCAGCTAGGCGAAACTAGTGGCACTCGTTCTGATTGGAAGACTTTTTCGGACACGGCGTTTGAGCGTGCTCAGGATAGGGTCGGGTGGAGAGCCGTGGTGTACGGTCCGGCTGCCCCTCAGGCGCCGGCCCCTCCACCACGGCGGTCAAGTAGATTGGCAAGCGCCACTTGACCCCCTATCCCCTAGAAGCAGTTAGGACCTATTTTGGAGGCGTCGCACAATAGCTCTCCTTTTTGCTCTGGGACTACACGTTGGCAGGCAGCCGGCTGGTGGCTACCGCCCCTCACAAGTAATTGTTAGGGCCAGAACTGGACTTGGGTCTAGGCGGTGGTACTAGGACTAGAGGTAGTCTTTGCTGGAAAGCCGATGTAACTGTAACTGGAGGAGCATATAGGAGAGGACCTTCCTCAGGGTCACAGTAGTGGCCTTGTGGCCAGTCAAGCCGGCAGAGCCGACTGGCGCTGACTGGAACGGTCCCCGCCTGGCAGTGCATGGCTGTCCAGCTCTCGTTTGCATGGGGCTCAGCCGGCGCCCCATGCCTCATGCATGGCCAGGTCCCACCCTCCAGGGGTGCATGGACGACAGAGTTGTCATGGAGGCTGCCTGAAGACCTTCCAACGCCAGTCACCGGCAGACGAGCGCCCCCGAGGATGAGCGCGGTGACGAACGCTGCGATTGGTGAAGCGGATTTACTCTGTGTTGCCTCGGCGGTCGCCACCGCTGAAGCCGTGATGGTAGCCCGCCTCCACGGGCAGCCATCTTGACCAATGTCCAGCATGCATTGACGGGCGCCAGCTCCTCCGCTCGTCGATCAACTCGTCGATATCGGTGCCGCATGGCGTCCTGCATGGGGGGAGGATAAGGGCCGTCTCCCAGCACGGGCCGCGGCAGCGCGCGGCTACTCGCCAAGCCATGGCAGCGCCGGGCAAGCCGCTCCTGAAGTATTGCACCGAGGGGCAGTCTAGCAGGAGCCGGGCCAGTCGTATTTTACCCCGCTCGTCAGCGGCACGAAGATCCTCGTCACCAGCAGCGCCGCATTGCTGGGTCCAGGGCTCGGCGACGAGAACGCGCCTCCGTTAATCGAGCCCCATCGCTCTGTTTATCGAGCCCCATCGCTCCGTTAATCGAGCCCCCCTCGTCTATTAGCTTTCAAGTGACTTATATATGAGGACAAGCGGTCAACGGGAGATCAACGGTCAACGCAGTCAAAGCAAAATCCAGCTGTGGAAGAATTAATTGAAATCCTGAAAAGGAAATCACTGGGTCGAATACGCTGCCTGTAGATGCGTCGCACACGTGCGACTGTACGATTTGACAACAACAATGCACAACTACAGTTACAGTTACATCGGCTTTCCAGCAAAGACTACCTCTAGTCCTAGTAACACCGCCTGGACCCAAGTCCAGTTCTGGCCCTAACAATTACTTGTGAGGGGCGGTAGCCACCAGCCGGCTGCCTGCCAACGTGTAGTCCTAGAGCAAAAGGAGAGCTATTGTGCGACGCCTCCAAAATAGGTCCTAACTGCTTCTAGGGGATAGGGGGTCAAGTGGCGCTTGCCAATCTACTTGACCGCCGTGGTGGAGGGGCCGGCGCCTGAAGGGCAGCCGGACCGTACACCACGGCTCTCCACCCGACCCTATCCTGAGCACGCTCAAACACCGTGTCCAAAAAAGTCTTCCAATCAAAACGAGTGCCACTAGTTTCGCCTAGCTGCTGAATCAGTAGCTTAAGAAAATAGTGTCGGGAGGAGGCTGGAGGCCGGCCTTGCTGCCGAGCCACATCCATTGTGCAGTCAAAAGTCGTACGAGGAAGAAAAGAAGCCGGCATGCGCATCACATGGCCTAGCCCCTGCTTTGATCGCTTTGCCACAAGGCTCTCAATTGGCTCAATGTCGCACGCCTGCCGAATATAAGTTAATCTGTGCCGGTCGACCAGGCGCACACCCAGAATGCGGCGAAGGCAGTTAGAGTGGGCAACCTCCAATCGAGTCAGTTGTGTTTTAGTAGGGGCCCATGTTTCGCAGCCGTACAGAAAGTGGGGCAGCACGAATGTGTTTTAAACCCGCATCTTAGACTGCACTTGCATCTTCTTGCTGGCCCAAATCTGATCAAAAGACGCAAACACGCCCAGCGCGCGACCGACACGCACACCGATCTCCTTTCCACACCACCACTCTGGGTTATCCAACTCCCTAGATACTTAAATGCAGAGACGGTCTTCACTTCACCACCAGTCAGCGCAAACGTGGGCAGATCCGCGTCAAAATCTGCTGGCAAAATCATCACTTCTGTCTTGGCGGCGTTGATTTGCATGCAAAAGCTAGAGGACACTTTGTCAAGGATTTTCAGCATAAGCGCCAACTGAGCTGGGTCATGCGAGAACAAACATAAATCGTCGGCATACATCAGCATTACTACACGCTCAACCGACGACCACAACACAGAGCCGCCGGCTCGGGTCACGACTGACACGCCAGCCCCTCTGGCATCAATGCACAACTAGGATTTAAAAAAAGGCGAGAAACCGACGATCAAATCAAAACACAGCACACATGTTGCAGAAAACCGATGTTACTGTGATCACCTGGCTCAACGCCTCAACGCCTCGTCCCCCACGCTTCCGCAAACGCAACGCAACACAAGTGGAAGAACAAACTACGAAATCAGAAACAGACGGCCAAAAATACCTGGTTGAGTGCCTCGCCCTCGTCTGCCCACACGTCCGCAAACGCCTTGGAGCGCGTGCCCTGCATGGTGTCGAGCTGGGCGGGCGGCAAGGGGGGGAGCAGGAGAGAGGCAGTTGGTCAGGGAGGGAAGGGAGGGGAGGGGACGGGGGGACGCCTTGCAGCGCGTGCCCTGCATGGTGTCGAGCTGGATGGGGGGGGGAGGGCAGGAGAGGGGCAGTTGGTCAGGAAGGGAGGACGGGAGGAAGAGAGGGGCGCCTTGGAGCGAGTGCCCAGGGGAGGGGAGGGGAGGGGAGGGAGCTCCCCCCCCCCTTCCCGCCCCACACACAGCTGCACAAAGACACACCTGCGCGTACGACGTGATTGGCGTCTTCAGCATCGCCCCCCACCCCCACACACACACACAGCTGCACACACACACACGCACACAGCTGCACACACACACACCTGGGCGTCTGACGTGATTGGCGTCTCCGGCATGCTCCCCCCCCTCGCACACAAACAGCTGCACACACACACACACACACACACACACGCACCTGCGCGTCCGACGTGATTGGCATCTTCAGCATCGCCCCCCCACACACACACACACACCGACACGCACACACGCACACACACACACCTGCACGTGCGACGTGATAGGCGTCTCCAGCATCCCCCCCCCCCCCACACACACACACAGCTGCACACACACACGCACACACACCTGCGCGTTCGACGTGATGGGCGTCTCCAGCATCGCTCCCACGCACACACACACACACACACAGCTGCACACACACACACAGACCTGCGCGTCCGACGTGATAGGCGTCTCCAGCATCCCCCACACACACACTCACAGCTGCACACACACACACAAACACACACCTGCGCATCCGACGTGATAGCCGTCTCCAGCATGACGTCCCACAGCGCGCGCCCATCACACAGCTGCACACACACACAAACACACACACACACACGCACGCATGCAGACACACACACACACACCTGCGCGTCTGACGTGATAAGCGTCTCCAGCATGACGTCCCACAGTGCGCGGTGCGCCCCATACGCACAGCTGCCCACACACAAAGATGCACACACACACACACACACACGCGTGCACACACACACACACACACACACACGCACACACCTGCGCGTCTGACGTGATAGGCGTCTCAAGCATCACGTCCCACAGTGCGCGCGGTGCGCCCGTGTCACGGGACAGCAGCTCGCGCAGGCTCAGCATGGCGACGCCCCTGATGTGGTGTGTGTGTGTGTGTGTGTGTGTGTGTGTGTGTGTACCATCCCTGCCTTATCGCGGCACAGCAGCTTGCTCAGGCTCAGCATGGCGACGCCTTATGTGGTGTGTGTGTGTGCACGCGCGCGCGCGTTTGTGTGTGTGTGTGTGTGTGAGGCATGTAGCACGTGAGGATGATGGGTGATGGTGGAACCGTGTGCAGGCAAGCAGGCAGCAGGCAGCAGGCACCCACGTGATCGAAGGCAGCCCGCCGCGCGAGGGGCGCGCCGCGTCACGCAACAAGCAGAGAGAGCGTGCCTTAAACGCTCAAAACCTTGGAAAAACAACCCTGGTAGACACGACACTGTGTGTGCTGGCAAGCAGGCAGGCAGGCAGGCAGGCAGCAGCACCCACCTGATCGGAGGCAGCCCGCCGCGCGAGGGGCGCGACGCATCGCGCAGCGAGCACAGCGAGCGTGCAAACGCGGCGTACTGGTCGGCCGTGCGTGGGTCGACAGGCTCGTCGGAGCTGGCGTTGCCGGCCTGGTGTGTGCGTGTGTGCGTGTGGGTGTTTGTGTGTGTGTGTGATGTTGTTAGGGTCAACAGGCTCGTCGGCGTTGGCGTCGCCGGCCTGGTGTGTGTGTGTGTGTGTGTGTGCGTGTGTGCGCGTGTGTGTGTGGTCGATTTACAGTCTTGTTGGACGCCTTTAATGGCGTATTAGAGTTGTGCTTGCGCACTCAATCCCTGAGGCAGGCAGATACTATCACCCGCACTAGTCCACTGAGTGGATACACATTGACTGTGTCCATCCCACTAGCTCTAGTACATCTGGTCGCGCCATGCGTCTCACTTCGGGCAGCCATGTGTGTGTGTGTGTGTGTGTGTGTGCAAGCAAGCATCGGCGTGCGTGGGTCAACAGGCTCGTCGGAGCTGGTGCCGCCGGCCTGGTGTGTGTGTGTGCGGGGGCATGTGTGTGTGTGTGTGTGTGTGTATGTGCAAGCAAGCAAGCACCGGCGTGCGTGGGTTGACAAGCTTGTCGGAGCTGGCGTCGCCGTCGGCCTGGTGTGTGTGTGTGGGGGGGGGGGGGGGGCGTGTGATGTTGCTAGGGTCGACAGGCTCGTCGGCGCTGGCGTCGCCGGCCTGGTGTGTGTGTGTGTGTGTGTGTGTGTGTGGTCGATTTTACAGTCCGTCGGACGCCTTTGATGCGCATTAGACCCTAGGAAAGAGGCCGGCAGTTACATTTACATCGGCTTTCCAGCAAAGACTACCTCTAGTCCTAGTACCACCGCCTAGACCCAAGTCCAGTTCTGGCCCTAACAATTACTTGTGAGGGGCGGTAGCCACCAGCCGGCTGCCTGCCAACGTGTCGTCCCAGAGCAAAAAGGAGAGCTATTGTGCGACGCCTCCAAAATAGGTCCTAACTGCTTCTAGGGGATAGGGGGTCAAGTGGCGCTTGCCAATCTACTTGACCGCCTTGGTGGAGGGGCCGGCGCCTGAGGGGCAGCCGGACCGTACACCACGGCTCTCCACCCGACCCTATCCTGAGCACGCTCAAACACCGTGTCCAAAAAAGTCTTCCAATCAAAACGAGTGCCACTAGTTTCGCCTAGCTGCTGAATCAGTAGCTTAAGAAAATAGTGTCGGGAGGAGGCTGGAGGCCGGCCTTGCTGCCGAGCCACATCCATTGTGCAGTCAAAAGTCGTACGAGGAAGAAAGAAGCCGGCATGCGCATCACATGGCCTAGCCACTGCATTGATCGCTTTGCCACAAGGCTCTCAATTGGCTCAGTGTCGCACGCCTGCCGAATATAAGTTAATCTGTGCCGGTCGACCAGGCGCACACCCAGAATGCAGTTAGAGTGGGCAACCTCCAATCGAGTCAGTTGTGTTTTAGTAGGGGCCCATGTTTCGCAGCCGTACAGAAAGTGGGGCAGCACGAAAGTGTTGTAAACCCGCATCTTAGACTGCACTTGCATCTTCTTGCTGGCCCAAATCTTATCAAAAGACGCAAACACGCCCAGCGCGCGACCGACACGCACACCGATCTCCTTTTTCCACACCACCACTCTGGGTTATCCAACTCCCTAGATACTTAAATGCAGAGACGGTCTTCACTTCACCACCAGTCAGCGCAAACGTGGGCAGATCCGCGTCAAAATCTGCTGGCAAAATCATCACTTCTGTCTTGGCGGCGTTGATTTGCATGCCAAAGCTAGAGGACACTTTGTCAAGGATTTTCAGCATAAGCGCCAACTGAGCTGGGTCATGCGAGAGCAAACATAAATCGTCGGCATACATCAGCATTACTACACGCTCAACCGACGACCACAACACAGAGCCGCCGGCTCGGGTCACGACTGACACCGGCCGGCAGCTGTCAAAATTAGACCCCTAGCATGCCATCTGCCATCATGATTGATGTGCACGCGGTGCGTGTCTCAAAACAGGCAACAAGGAAGTCAGCCAACTCGTGCCAGAACCTGGGGTTCTCCTGGCCTGGCCGAGGATTCATAAACTCCCGCATCCGCTCATCTAAATCTAAATCGGCCTCCTTGGGGCGAGGGATGAACCGAAACAGGCTGTGGGCCCACACCCGTGCCTCTTCATAGGCAGGGCACTCAAATACCATGTGTGCCTCATCATCTAGCCCACCGCATAGGCAGCACACCCGCTGGCTGCGTCGCTGCCTCTGTCCCGCCACGGCGTAGCGCCCCCGCTCTATCTGCAGCTCATGGAGCCCCATCCTGAACCTAGCTAGAGCCGTGATCCGGGCAGCACTGTTCAGCTCTGAGCTCAACAGGGCCGGCGGCTCGCTGTCGCTACCCGCCATCCACCGCATGTAGGTCAGCATCTTAAAGCCGCGCGACCACTCCTCAGGTACATCTCGCACGGTAGTGCCGCTCGGCAGCGCCGGTGTGCTTGTCGCGGCGGCCAGCCACGCCGCGGTCGCCACGCCCAGCAGGTTGGTGATGCGTACCGGTCCCTCCTGGTCCTACGCCAGGGTGTGCCCCACAGTTCCGAGGCACACCTGCAAACGTGCCGCCCAGCACGCCCCCCACCCCCTTCCGTCAGCCCCCAGCTCTCCCGCATCGCATCTTTAAGCAGGTCACCGTCAGACCGCCCCCGCGCCTTATCCCAAAAGCGCGTTGCCTGGCGCAGCCAATCTGCCGCCAGCGGCCGCCACCCTGCCTCCCGCGCCAAAATCCCCAGTTGCTGCCCGTTGCTGCGGACTCCTAGGGACGCACGGGTAAATTGCAGAAGCACTTCCTCCAGGGTGCGCCATCCGTCGCGTGCGGCCTTAGCGCCCCTCCCACTCCTGCCTCTCTCCCACCGTCCGCCCGCCCCGGCAAACACGCCCCCCCCCCAGCATCCGCCATCATCGCAGGGCCCCACACCTCACACCCGTAATTAAGCACAGGCCGTACTTGCGTGTCGAACAGGTGGGCCTTAATGCCAATATTATTTAGGCGTATCGTACAGCATCTACGATTGAGCGCGCATCTGGTGCGCTGGCCCCCCTGAGCGTCGGGTGCCCACGTCCCCCCCCACGGCCCGCCGGTGGTGAAAGAGCATGCCCAGATATGGGAACTCGTGTGTCATGGGTAGATCTGCTCCTGCAAACTTCAGCGTTACCTTCCCCCCTGCCGCCCCGACTGGGCAGAACTGGTCATTGAACACAACCCCTTCAGACTTCTTAACGTTTACTGTTAGTGCGCGCGTGCTGCAAAAGGTGTGCAGAGTATCTAGTATGCGTTGAAGCGCTTCGGGCATCTCTGCAGCAGCGTCAAGTCATCAGCGTACAGCAGCAGCCGTGTGTGTGTGATGTTGTTAGGGTTGACAGGCTCGTCAGAGATGGCGTCGCTGGCCTGGTGTGCGTGTGTGTGCGTGTGTGTGTGTGTGTGTGTGTGTGTGTGTGTGTGTGTGTGCGTGTGATGTTGCTAGGGTCGACAGGCTCGTCGGAGCTGGCGTCGCCACCGACCTGGTGTGTGTGTGTGCGCGCGTGTGTGGGTGGGTGGGTCAGGGCCATACTGAGGGGGAGGGGGGGGCCGGATCCGAAAAATCGGACGGGGGTGGCGGCGGGATCCGGAAGATTGGACAGGGGCCTGGCTGGCCGTCCGGAAGTGTGAAAAGTGTGGACGTGTGCCATGCACACACACACACACACACACACACACACACGCACACATACATACACCTGGCCAGTGGGCGGCTTGCCGGTCACGCGCACGCGCGCAGGGCCGGCACACACAGTGTGTGTCACACACACACACAAGCACACACGCCTGGTCGGCGGGCGGCTTGCTGGTCACGCACGCGCGCGCAGGGCCGGCATACCCCCCCCCCCCCCCCCCCCCCCCCACACACACAAACACATCTGGCCTGTGGGTGGCTTGCCGGTCACGCGCAAGCACGCAGGGCCGGCACACACACACACACGCACACACACACACACACAAACGCACACACACACACACACACACACACACCTGCCCGGCAGGCGGCTTGCCGGTCACGCGTGCGCGCGCGGCTGCCATCGCGCCGTGCAGCGCCGGCACGCACTCGACCCACAGCACGCACGCGTTGCTCGCGGTCGCGATGCTCCCCTACAAGAGGGGGGGGAGAGGGGTGATGTGAGTGGGTGCGTGGGTGTGTGTGTGCGTGCGTGCATGCGTGGGGTGAGCGGGGTGTGTGGGGGGTGCAGCGCCGGCACGCACTCGACCCACAGCACGCACGCGTTGCTCGCGGCCGCCACGCTCACCTACAAGAGCGGGGGGGGGAAGGGGGGGGGGATGAGTGGGTGCGTGGGTGTGGGTGTGCGTGCGTGAGTGGGGTGAGTGCGTGGGGGGGGGGGGCGTGGGGGGGAAGGCAGCACCGGCACGCACTCGGCCTAACTTGAGGTTGGGCAGCGGTGCTGCCGAGTTGCCTCACGCCTTGGCGTCGGCAGCGTGCCGAGCACCAGCGCAACCAACAACTGACTCTCACAACCTCTCAACAACTGACGCACCTTGAGGTTGCGCAGCGCGGCTGTCGAGTTGTCACCCGCCTTGGTTGGCAGCGTGCCGAGCACCAGCGTAACTTACAACTGACTCTCGCAACCTCCCTACAACTGACGCACCTTGAGGTTGCGCAGCGCGGCTGCTGCCGCTGAGCTGTCGCCTCTGACAGGTCACCGACAGCCAGCCCAACTAACAACTGACTCATAACTGACTCACAACCTCTCCACAACTGACCGGTGGCACACACCTTAGGATTGCGCAGCACGGCTGATGAGTCGTCGCCCTCTGCCAGGTCACCCACCACCAGCCCAACTAACAATCGACTCTCGCAACCTCTCTACAACCGACAACACAAACACACACACACACACACACACACCACACAGATTGTGCGGCGCGGCCGCTGAGTTGTCACCCGCTTTAGTTGGCAGTGTGCCGCGCAGCAGCACAACTAACAACTGACTCTCGCAACCTCTGTACAGCCAACCTAACTAACAATACGCACCTTGAGGTTGCGCAGCGCGGCTGTCGAGTTGTCGCCTGTCTTGGTCGGCAGCGTGCCGAGCACGACGACCCATGTGTGCTTGCGCGGCGCGGCCGTGCCGGCGGCGCCCATGTGCGGGTCTGCACGTGTGTGTATGGGGGGGGGTGTATGTGTGTGGTGGGGGGGGCATGTGTGTGTGTGCGTGTTTGTGTGTGCGTGTGTGAATATGTGTGTGCGTGTGTGCGTGTTTGTGTGTGTGTGCACGCGTGTGTGGGGGTGTGGGCATGTGGGTGTGGGTGTGGGTGTGCGCGCGTGCATACGTGCATGTGTGCATGTATGTGGGGGGGGGAGCAGGTATGTGTGCGGTGCAGGTGCAGTGTGGGGCACGCTAGGCAGACGGCAGGCCAGCGCACGGACAAGGGGAGCGGGCCAGGCAGAGGGGGGGGAGGGGAGGCGTGTCGGGTTTGGGGTTCAAGGGGTTAAGGGTAAGAGCTTAGGGTTTAGGGTTTGGGGTTCAGGGTTTAGGGCCGGCGCAGCATGCGTGTGACTCCAAGGGCGCAGCATGCGTGTGACCCCAAGGGCGCAGCATGCGTGTGACTCAAGGGCGCGCCGCTCGACCACTTGAGCCTCGGCATACAAACCCAAGCCGTGACAGGTGGCACACGCACGCACACACGCATGCATGCACACACACTCACACACACACATGCACGCACGCATGCACACACGCACACACAGCTGGGGGGGGGAGGGGCACCCGACTGCAGCTCGAATTCCAGGCTCGTGAGGTGACAAACACACACATTCACCGCACACACACACACACACACACACACACACGCGTGCATGCGCACGCACACGCATACACCACACATGCACGCACACACACATGCACACATACACACACACACACACATACATGCATACATGCGTACATACTTACACACACACACACATGCACACACGTGCAGACGCACACACACACACACCCGGCTGCAGCTCAAACTCCAGGCTCGCAAGGTGGTCCACGATCTGCATGAAGAGGTGCTCCTGGTGTGTGTGTGTGTGTGTGTCAGTGGTGCAGAAGGCGTGACGATAATGCAGTCCCCCAGCCCCTCAGTTCCCCACCACCCCCACCCCCACCCCCTGCACCCATGAACCTGCCTGCGACACACACACACACACACACACACACACACACAAACGCACGCACACACACACACGACACCTGAGACAGCATCGACCCAGCGCCTGCTATCTCGTCGGGCTTGGGCGTGCCAAACACACACACACACACACACACAAACATGCACCCACCCACCCACCCATACATACACACACACACACACACCTGCGACAACATCGACCCAGCGCCCGCTATCTCGTCGTGCTTGGGCGTGCCAAACCACTTCTCCAGGCGGTTCTCCACATCGCGGAACATATTGGTGCTGTTGTGGAGCGTGACAAACTCGCCCGGCTTGCCTGTGTGTGCGTGTGTGTGTGTGTGTGTGCGTGTGTGTATGTTGTCGAGGCGGTTCTCCACATTGCGGAACATATTGGTGCTGTTGTGAAGCGCGAAAAATTCGCCCGGCTTGCACGTGTGTGCGTGTGTGTGTGCAGCATGGGGTTTGTGTGTGTCGTGTGGGTTGTGTGTGGGTTGCTGTGCTAGTGTGTGTGTGTGTGTGTGTGTGTGTGCGCGTGTGTGTGTGTGTGTGTGTGTCTGTGTGTGTGTGTGTATGTGTGTGGCGTGCATGGCCATGCAGTGAGGGCAGTTTGGGTGGGGATGCATGCTGGCTGTCCCTATCTGTGGGCATGGACGCACGAACGCGCCTGTCGCGCACCATGCAGCGCCATGCATGCATCTCTTGCCCCCCGCCCCTCGGCACACACGCACCGTGCTTTGGCTTGTACAGCTCCCTGAAGTGCTTGGCGTAGCTCTGCACGGTCGGCTTGCTCGACGCCAGCACGTTGTACGCGAGCGACGTCTTGCACTGTGCCACCGCCTGCAGCAGCTGGCAGCTCTTGGCGATCGCCTCCAGCAGGTGCACGCTGGTGGTCGTGGCTGCCGGCAGCGCCAGGTCGAGCAGTGCCAGCACCTTCTGCGTCGAGCCATCGTCGACGCCGGGCTGAGCAGTACTGACAAAAGGGAGCATGGCTACTTTGTACACGCCTCTTCAGCAACGCACCGTCGAACGGAGATGGCAACCCTGGTATGCCCGGTACGACTGCCCCCGCCGGTAGTGCTGGTGTGCGATGGGCGCTGCGCACAAAAAAAAGCCCTGAAAGACTGTCAGGGAACTGCTCACGGTGTCGTCGGAACCCCCGGCTGCAAGACACGCCCCATGTACGCGGCGGTTGCGATGATTGGCGAGGATTTCCGAGTGAATTGATATTCAAACGACAAAGTGTGGCGCACTTTTAAACTTGCGTGTGTTGCGCGTCGTGTTGTGTTTGTGCATGGCCCAGTCGAGGGTTGAACTTAGAGAAGTGAGCCAACGTGAGTTGAGCATACGGCAACATACACTCAACGCTCAACACACACACACACACACGCACACACACACACACACGCACACACACACGCACACACGCGCGCACACAAACACGAACACACGCACACACACACGTGCAAATGCAGGGTCCTGCAGGTACAGCGGCTGCTAGCAGCGCCAACGTAAGCGGCACCATGCAGCTCGCGGCAGGGCGCATGGCCTGCATGGCGCTCGGACGCGCCGGCGTGGCGCGTGGAGGAGGAGCATGCTGTGAGCATGGCGCTCGCAGCATGGCCATGGCCGTGACGCTGCCGCCCAGCTGCCTGCGCCGCAGCCAGGGCCTGGTGCATGGGGGCACGGGCGCATGCGGGCTCCATACGACAGGCCTCCCCAGGCTGACGAGCGGCGGCAATGCATTTCTGCCGTACACGCTGCGCCAGCATGTGCGCATGCTCTCCACTTCAGTGGCCACGGGCGAGCAGGGGAGGGGCGGGCAGGCGGAGGGCGCACCTGGTAGCAAGACCTCGTGCTTCATCGGCGTCAGCTGGGCCAAGTCCACGTCGGCATGGCTGGTGCAGCTTTGGGACCCGCAGACAAAGCGCGTGCTGCACATCGGGTACTACGCCTCTGAGGAGGATGCAGCCAGGGCGCGCGACTGCGCAACTGTGAAGATGCATGGCCCAGAGTACAGCGAGCGTAACTTCCCGGACGATATCATCAGCAAGCCGCCCGTGTCACTGGGAGACAAGCGGAGGAAGCGCAAGACCTCGCGCTACATCGGCGTGGGCTGGAGCAAGATCCGCAAGGCATGGGAGGTGCACCTTTGGGACCCGCAGACCAAGCGCCAGCGGAGCATCGGGCAGTACTCCTCTGAGGACGACGCAGCCAGGGCGTACGACTGCGCAGCTATGAAGATGCATGGCCCAGAGTACAGCGAGCGCAACTTCCCAGGCAAGATCGTCACCGAGCCGCCTGCGTCACGGGGAGACGAGCAGAGGGGGCGCAAGACCTCGCGCTACATCGGCGTCGGCTGGCGCGAAAACCGCAAGGCATGGGGGGTGCACTTTTGGGACCCGCAGACCAAGCACACGCAGTATCTCGGGTGCTACGCCTCCGAGGACGACGCAGCCAGGGCGTACGACTGCGCAGCTGTGAAGATGCACAGCCCAGACTTCATCAAGCGCAACTTCCCGGGCGAGATTATCAGCGAGCCACCTGTGCGGACGGAGCGCAAGACCTCGCGCTACATTAGCGTCAGCTGGCGTAAGGGCTGCAAGGCATGGGTGGTGTGTCTTTGGGACCCACAGACAAAGCGCGTGCAGCACATCGGGCTCTACTCCTGCGAGGTGGATGCAGCCAGGGCGTACGACTGCGCAGCTGTGAAGATGCGTGGCCCAGACTTCACCAAGCGCAACTTCCCTGGCGAGATCATCAGCGAGCCGCCTGTGTCACGGGGAGATAAGCGGAGGGGGCGCACTCTTGGACGCAGACTGGGACAGCAGCAAGTGAACAAGGAGAGTTGATGGTCGGCTGGCTGCGCTGTCCAGGCAGGATCGGTCGCTTTGGCCTGAGAAGGCTCTCTTTGGAGCTTTCCTTTACTGTCAGCCCCACCAGAAACTGATTCTGACCGAACGATGAACACTGTAACTGTAACACTTGTACATCAATCCTACAACACCCTGACAAAGTCCACCTCCTCAGGTGCACATTCCATTCCACTCCTTGCAATTGACGGGTCGGTGTTCTTGCAAGGTGGTGCTTGGTGCTCTTGTTGATGAATCGCCACCACCACCAGCCCAGTAGCTTCTCCGCTGTTGAGGCCGGCCCTCACTTTGAGACTTGGTGGTTGATGAGCATTTATTTTAATACTTGCAAGCGCTGCAAGGTGCCAACACAACAACCTGACAACCAGTCTGTGCTGTAACTTTGATCATATCATATAGTCTTACAGACCCGCAACGGCCCGGCGCGCACAATCCTGATATCTAGGCAGCTGGTGGTGCAGGCACCGTGAAAGCAGCGCAGGATGAGGCATCGGGGTCCACAATAGCTCCTACTCGCTCCATGCAATGTGCAAGGAAGTCCTTGATCGACGGGTCGCCGGGTAGTCGGAGAGGTGGTCTTCTTGCGTGTCAATCAACCACCAGTCAGCCACCACCAACCCAGCAGCTTCCAGCTTCCCTCCCAGAGCTTCCTTCCAGACCAGCTTCCTTCCACCCTCCTCCTTTTGCCATCCTCAAGGGGTGGTGAGAAGGCGGTGACTATCCAGCAACCACCACCGGTCAAATCACCACCAGCCCCAGCAGCCGCCAGCGTCCTCCCAGCTTCCTTCCAACCCAGGAGTTTTCGTCATCTTTCCATCTTCCTCCAATCTTCCCTCCAGCGCAGCAAGCTTCCAGCCACCTTCCAGCGTCCTCCTTCGTCGTCGCAGCCTGAAGGGTGTGTTCCTCTCCACCGGCCAATCACCACCAGCCCAGCAGCTTCCACACCGGCATGCCGAGGCCGGCCCACAGCGCGAGCGACACCACGCCGTTGATCGCGCCAAACGTGAACACCTGTGGGCAGCAACAGAGGGGGAGGGTCATGGTGGGCAGTACTGTGGGTGTACACGTAGTACGTTGCACAAAAAGACAGACAGACAGACAAGACAGACAGACAGACAGACAGACAGACAGACAGACAGACAGACAGACAGACAGACACATAGACAAACAGCCCGATAGACAGACAGACAGTGTGCGTGATGGGTCCGAGCAGACTGACACCCGCACATGTGAGTGAGCAGTGTGCACTCAAAAAATAGTAAAACAGGCGAAACAACGCTGCAGCAACGCACCTTCGGCAGCTTCATGAACCCCGAACTGCAGTACACTGTGGCCTGGCCAGCCAGCCAGCCAGCCAGCCAGCCCAACAGACAGCCAGTGTGCGTGATGGATCCAGGCAGGCTGACCCGCAGTGTGTGCAGTGTGCAATAAACATTAAGACAGCCACAACAACGCACCTCCGGGATCTTCATGAACCCCAGCCCGCAGTACACCGCGGCCTGGCCAGACACGTAGTGCGTGGTGGATCCAAACAGAGGCTGGCACCCGCACACGTATGTGTACAGTGCATATGCAGTGTGCTAAAAAACGTAAGGCAGACACAATAACGCACCTCCGGGATCTTCATGAACCCTGAACCGCAGTACACCGCGGCCTGGCCAGATGCGTAGTGCGTGATTGAGCCGAACAGGTTCACGTTGTACGCGAGCGTCATCGCGGCGAGGATCGGCGGCACGCCCGCGGCGAGCATCATCGCGCAGAAGGCGGTGTAGAGTGCGCCGACCTGTGTGTGTGTGTGTGTGTGTGTGTGTGCAATGTGCGTCTCGATCTTTTTCTCCAGCTCTCTGTATGTGTGGGTGTGTGTGTGAACGTGTGTGTGTGTGTGCGTGTGTGTGTGTGTGTGTGTGTGTCATAGCAGCGAGGATCGGCGGCACGCCCGCGGCGAGCATCATCGCGCAGAAGGCGGTGGAGAGTGCGCCGACCTGTGTGTGTGTGTGTGCAACGTGTGTTTCTCTTATCTTTCTCTCCTGCTCTGTGTCTGTGTTTGTGTGTGAGCGTGTGAGCTTCATAGAGGCGAGGATCGGCGGCACACCTGCAGCGAGCATCATCGCGCAGAACGCGTTGTAGAGTGCGCCGACCTGTGGTGAAACATAGTGAGGAAGGGGGGGGGAGTTGTGTGTGTGTGTGTGTATCCGTGACGGGCCCTGAATCAGGGCCTTTGAGGGAGAGACAGAGAAAGGGACAGGGAGAGAGGATCGACGGCACGCCTGCGGCGAGCATCATTGCGCAGAATGCGGTGTGGAGTGCGCCGACCTGTGTGTGTGTGTGTGTGTGTGCAATGTACAATTCTCTTATCTTTCTCTCCTGCTCTGTGTCTCTGCGTCTGTGTGTGAGAGCGTACGCGAGCGTCATCGCAGCGAGAATTGGCGGCACGCCCGCGGCGAGCATCATCGCGCAGAATGCGGTGTACAGGGCGCCGACCTCTGTGAGCGTGTGAGCGTGTGTGAGCGTAATCGCGGCGAGGATCGGCGGCACGCCCGCGGCGAGCATCGTCGCGCAGAACGCGGTGTACAGGACGCCGACCTGTGCTATGGGAAGGGGGCGAGAGGGAGAGAGAGGCATTGAGAGAAAAGAGAGAGAGAGAAGAGAGAGAGCTCGAGATTGAGATAGAGATTGAGAAAGAGCATCCCTCGCTGGAGGCCGAAGAACGTGAGGTGCAGCATCCTGAACAGCCAGGAAATCCATGGCACGGAGCATATACACAACCGGTGGGGCAAAACAGTTTTTTTTATTTATCGAAAGACCCTCTCTCAAACTCCCCTTGTCTACACAAACACACAACACACACACACACACACACACACCTGCGCGGTCCAAACATGTAGTGGAGGCCGAATGATGGTCAGGTGCAGTATCCAAAACAGCGACGTCCAAACGGCACTACTTCTGTGCACCCACAACAATGGCAAAGAATTAAGGGCAAAACAAACTTTTTCCCCCCCCATCATGTTCACACCTGCGCGGTCTGGCTCGCAAACATGTAGTGCAGCCCAAAGAATAGCGGGGCACACATAACAATGTCAAAGCAGCATTTGACGCAGCACAAAAAACTCCCACACGCACCTGAGCTGTCTGGCTCGCAAACATGTAGTGGAGGCCGAAGAACGTCAGGTGCAGCATCCCGAACAGCGGCATCCACGGCAGGCCCAGCGAGGCGAGCTGACCGCCCACGGCGTCTGCGAACGCCTAGAGAGAGAGTGGGGGGAGTGCGTGTGTGTATGTGCGTGTGTGTGCGTGTCTGTGTGTGTGCGCGTGTGTGTGTGTGTATGTGTGTACATCCACGGGAGGCCCAGCGAAGCGAGCTTGCCGCCCACGGCATCAACGAACGTCTGGGGATGGGTAGGGGGTAGAGAGGGAGGGGGGGGCCACAATGCGTTTCGACAGTGCGTGTGTGCGTGTGTGTGTGTGTGTGTGTGTGTCAAACCCTGCTATGCGTGTGTGTGTGTGTGTGTGTGGTGGGGGTGGGGGCACAGGGGTGGGAGGGAGCATTGCGTGTCGACGGCGTGTGGGTGTGGGCATGCGCAGAGTGCAGGGTGCACATTACCCTCCCCCTCCCCGCCCCCAAGTTCCCTTGCGATGGCTCGTCGTACGTTTAAACGACAGGCTGGGCACACACACACCTTGATCACGCCAAGCGAGTTAAGCTGCGAGCTCATGCCGATGAGCACGGCAAACCACGTGAGCGTGTCCCACGCGGGCTTGTACCTGCAGATAGTGAAACAGTTGGTGTCTGTGATCCACAAACCAGGAGCTGCCCCCCTCTCTGTGGCTTGTGCCGATGAGCACAGCAAAGCACGTCAGCAAAGCACGTCCCACGCGGGCTTGCACCTGCAGAAAGTGAAACAGTTGGTGTCTGTGATCTACCAGGAGCTGCCCCCCTCTCTGTGGCTTGTGCCGATGAGCACAGCAAAGCAGGTCAGCGTGTCCCACACGGACTTGCACCTGAGGACAGTGTGTGTGTGGGGGGTGATGGGTGCGTGTGGTGAGTGTGTGTGTGTGTGTGCGTGTGTGTGTTCATAAGAGTGTGCAAGTGTGTGCGTTCATGAAACAGTGGGGTTATGGGTGGGTGGGCCTGCACCTGTGTGCCACACACCGTGTGTGTGTGTGTGTGTGTGGAGATGGGCAGTGATGGGGTGGTGTGGGGTGGGGGCATGCCGATGAGCACGGCAAACCACGTGAGTGTGTCCCACGCGGGCTTGCACCTGCGGACAGTGTGTGTGTGTGTGTGTGTGCACGTGTGTGCGGTGGTGGGTGGGCGGGCTTGCACCTAGGTGCCACGCACTGTGTGTGTGTGTGTGTGTGTGAGTGTGTGTGTGAGTGTGTGTGTGTTGAATTGGGCAATGATGAGTGGGGGCATAGGATGAGCACACCTACCGATGAGCACAGCAAACCACGTGAGGGTGTCCCATGTGGGCTTGTACCTGCGGACAGTGTGTGTGCTGGTGTGCTTGTGTGCGTGTGTGTGTGTGCGTGTGGGGTGATGGGTGGGTGGGTCTCATATTCCCTCTGTCCCTCCCTCTCTCTCCCTCCCTCCCTCCCTCCCTCTCTCTCCTCCCTCCCTCCCGCTCCTCTCGTCGTCCTCTCTCGCCGTCCCTCCGTCTCCGTCCTCTCTCCTCGTCCTCCGCTCTTTCTCCTCTCGCGTCCTCCCTCGTCTCCTCCTCTCCCGCTCTCCATCTCACCCCAGGCAGTCATTCCACGTGAGGGTGCCGCTCCACAGCAGCCCGCACAGGCCGAGCATCGCGGCGAGAACGGCAGACACGCCGAACGAGGGGCCGACCATCTGCGTGTGTTTGTGTGAGTGTGTGTGTGTGCGTTCATGAGAGAGTGTGAGAGTGAGTTTTCATGAGAGTGTGAGAGTGTGTATGTGTGTGTGTGCATGTGTGTTCATGAGGGAGTGTGAGAGTGTGTGTGTGTTTGTGTGTTCATGAGAGATTGCGAGAGAGAGACAGTGTGTGTGTGTGTGTGTGTGTGTGAGCCCGCACAGGCCGAACATCGCGGCAAGCACGGCAGAGACGCCGAACGAGGGGCCGACCATCTGTGTGTGTGTGTGGTGTGTATGTGTGTGTTCATGAGAGAGTGTGAGAGTGTGTGTGTGTTCATGAGAGAGTGTGAGAGTGTGTTCGTGTGTGTCTGTGTGTGTGTGTGTGCGTGTGTGCGTGTGAGTGTGTGTGTGCACAGGCCGAGCATCGCGGCGAGCACGGCGGAGACGCCAAACGAGGGGCGATCATCTGTGTGTGTGCGCGTGTGCGTGTGTGTGCGCATGTGTGTGTGTGTTCATGAGAGTTTGCGAGTGTGTGTGTTCATGAAATAGTGAGAGAAAGTGTGTGTGTGTGTGTGTGTGTTCATGAGAGTGTGCAAGTGTGCGCTCATGAAATAGTGTGAGAGTGTGTGTGTGTGTAGGGCTCCAGTCTATTACATAATACCTAATATTATACAATATAATATAATATTATTACCGTACCGGGCCTGAGCCTTCGCAGATAAGTATTGTTTTGGACACCCTCGCGGATCTGAAAACGATTTAAAATCGAAAAAACGCGATTTGGGGCGTCAAATCGACTATAACGACCTCCGCGGAGCGATTAAACAATCATTTTTTCGACCCCCCCGCGAAGACTCATGCCCTGTACGGTATAATATCTGTATTCTGGAGGTATTATAAATCGCTCAAATGCCCCAAATGGCCGCCTTGCAGTCTGCTGTCGTACAGGCATGCTCTGGTGGACATATGCAGGCCTTGGCATGGCTAATCCAGCACCCCCCATGCACAGAAGATGCACTAGGTGTGTGTATTCCTATGTCCACACTATAATACCGCCCCCACACTAATAATACGATAAGGAGATCGCAGTTGCCCACCACTTGCACCCAAAATCAGCCATATGTCACTCGATATGTTGGTTTGTGCTCATCAAGGGCCTTCCAATGCTCCAAGTTTCATCTCAATCCATGAAGGTTGGTTTCACCCCTTTGAGGTGGCACTTAGCACAAAACTCCGGCCCAAGGTCACCCTCAGGCCTTGAGTCCAGCACAACCTTCAAGGGGGGGCGATTTCCCCATCTCACATTGGTCCCCATCTCATATAGACAACTGGCCCTGCGCTTGTCACCTAGCCACTCTGCATGCATGCTGCCCACCAGCAGGGCTCAGGGGGGGTTGTGGAGGGAGGGGGGGGGGAGGGCGTGTGCACCGCGTACCACACCGCGCGCCACACCTGCTTGTTCTCTGCCTATCTGAAATCTAAGCAAGAGCGAGTTGTGGAACGCCCCACTGGCCATGAAAGGTGTGTTGCATGCTGCCCGCCAGCAGAGTACAGAGGTTTGGGGGGGGGGGGGCACCGTGCGCCACACCGCGCGCCACACCTGCCTGTTTTCTTCTGTTCTGAAATGTAAGCAAACCTGAGTTTTGAAACGTCCCAAAGGCCAAAGTTGCTTAGACGGGTGGGATGAACACACACACCACGTTTCAGGTCCGTACACCCAGCCAGTCAAAACATATAAATATAATATTATATATTATAAATAATATTATATATAATTATATAATATTGAAAAAATCAGAGTAATATTATAATTTGGAGCCCTATGTGTGTGTGTGTGTGTGTGTGTCCACACAGTCCGAGCATCGCGGCGAGAACGGCAGAGACGCCGAACGAGGGGCCGACCATCTGCGTGTGTGTGTGTGTGTCAGGGGTGTACCCGGGGGCATGCCGCTCATCGGTTTTCCAGGAGAGGGCCTCCCTGACTCATCGGCTTGCCAGGAGAGGGCCTCATGGACTCATCGGCTTGCCCATTTTTTTCCGGGGGCTGCGCCCCCGGACCCCCGCTGCCCCGGTACTCTGTTGCTGTGATACGTCTCTCACGTAAGCTTGGGGGGCAGCGGCAAACACACATCCAGAAGACAAACAGCTCGCAACAGCTCATGTGCAGGGCGCGGCATGCATGCAGCGCATGGCGGGACGGCGCATGCAACACCACAATGGGCACTGATTGAAGTACCATGATGCATGCATGCATGCAAGAACACTACAGCATGCGCGCAGGTTCCTGGCCCCCCATCAAAGGAAAACGTCAATTCATCCCCAAAGTTCCAACCAAATCACACTCACCCTCCACCATCCATCCCGGGGCGAAGCCCCCGGAAGCCAGATTCACTTTGCGATTGCAAACAGCAGAACCGCTTCAGAAATGAGGGATTGCGTGCTTTTGCGTCGGAGTCGGAGTGTGGGGAGCCCAAGCCGAACGCCCCGATGGGCTGGGCGTGGTCATCGGCGACGCCGATGCGAGGCCCTCTGAGCCCTTGCACTTGTCGGATTTCCCGATCCCGCCCCCAACAGACCATCGGTTTTGCGCCCTTCGGGCGCCCTGTTCATCGGAATCCGATCGGCGGGTACACCCCTGGTGTGTGTGTGTGT
>VFSX01000472.1:5000-97500 GCA_016618255.1 Chlamydomonas sp. UWO 241 | reverse complement strand
TTGCGCGCACACACACACACACACACACGCACACACACACACACACACACACACAAAAGCACCTGCGCGGCCGCGGTCAGGAACAGGTTTGAGCTGTGGATCGACTCCTGGAGCTGGGCCATCATCAGGAAGGACCCCATCTTCTTGCACACACACACACACACACACACACACACACCACACGCACGCACACGCATGCATCCCCCCCCCATCCCCCAAAGCACCTGCGCGGCCGCGGTCAGGAACAGGTTTGAGCTGTGGATGGACGCCTGGAATTGGGCCATCGTCAGGAAGGAACCCATCTTCTTGCGCGAGTCGTCTCCGGCGAACGAGCCGGCGGCGTTGGAGAGGGACTTGATGATGGGCATGAAGATGCTGCGACGTGTGTGAATGCGTGAAGGTGCGTGTGTATGGATGTGTGGGTATTGGGGGGGGGGGGAAGATGCTGCGGCGTGTGTGTGCGCGTGTGTGTGTGTCTGTGTGTGCATGTGTGCGTGTGTGCATGTTGTGTGTGTGTGTGTGTGTGTGTGTGTGTGTGTGTGTGTGTGTGTGTGTGTGTGTGTGCGTGTGTTTGAAGGGTTGGGGGTTCAAGGGTGAAGGGTTTAGGATGTGAAGCCTTGACCAAGGGCAGGTGGCATTGAGGGACTTGATGATGGGCATGAAAAAGCTGCGGCGTGTGTGTGCATGCGTGGGGGTGCGTGTGTATGGGTGTGTGGGTTGTGGGGGGGGGGGGGGGAGAGCACAGGCTGTAGTTCAGCCAAACAGACGCCTCCTCACCCGCCCGCGCGCGCGCTTGTCGAAGGCATCGCAGGCACCAGCAGATATTCTGCCGCGATTAGGCCCATGCCCATGCCCTGAACCCTGAACCCTAAACCCCAAACCTTGGATCCCTGACCCAAAGCCTAGTCAGACAGGCGCCCACCCAGGCTGAAGCTAAGTCAAACAGACGCCTCCTCACCCGCCCGCGCGCGCGCTCGCGGAAGGCATTGCAGGCGCCACTGCAAGAGACTCTGCCGCGATGAGGCCCATGGCCATGCCCATGCCCTGAACCCTAGACCCCAAACCTTGAACACTGGACGCTAAGATTTCTCAGCCAGACACCCACACGCAGCATGTACGCTCCATCAGAGCAGCCCCTCACCCGCCCGCGCGCGCGCTTGTCGACGGCATTGCAGGCGCCAGCAGTGACTCTGCCGCGATGAGACCCATGGCCAGGTCCATGCCCTGAACCCTTAACTCCAAACCCCAAACCTTGGACCCCTGACCCAAAGTCTAGTCAGACAGGCGCCCACCCAGGCTGTAGCAAAGTCAAACAGGCACCTCCTCACCCGCCCGCGCGCGCTCGTCGAAGGCATTGCAGGCGCCAGCGGAGAATCTGCCACGATCAGGGCCATGCCCATGCCCTGAATCCTACACCCCGATCCTTGGATCCTTGACCCAAAGTCCTCTCAGCCAGACACCCACACGCAGCATGCACACTCCATCAGAGCAGCCCCTCACCCGCCAGCTCGCGCGCTCGTCGAAGGCATCGCAGGCACCAGCAGAGGCTCTGCCGCGATGAGGCCCATGGCCAGTCCGAGCGTCGACTAGCCCTGGACCCTACACCTCAAACCCTTGACCCAAAGTCAGTCAGGCGCCCACACGGACTGTCATGAGCAGCAGCCCCTCACCCGCCCACGCGCGCGCTCGTCGACGGCAGTGCAGGGGCCAGCAGAGGCGCACGACACAGCAGATGAGCCCCATACCCATGCCCATGCCCAGAACCCCAAACCCTTAACCCTAAACATTTTAACCCTCAACCCGGTGTCAGACGCCCACACGCAGCCGGTACACTCGAGCAGAGCAGCCCCTCACCCGCCTGCGCGCGCGCTCGTTCAAGGCATCGCAGGCACCAGCAGAGACTCTGCCGCAATCAGGCCCGCAGCCAGATGCTCCTCAGCTGCTCAACCCTAAAATGGCCCCAAGAACCTGAACCCTAAGGAGTGGGCGCAACCCCTCACCCACCACGCGCGCGCTCGTCAAAGGCATCGCAGGCGCCAGCAAAGACTCTGCCGCAATGAGGCCCATGGCCAGGCCGGGCATTGACTTGCCCTGAACCCTAAACCTTGAACCCACACAGACTAAAGAATGGTAATGAACTAAAGTCCCTCAAGCAGCCCCTCACCCTCCGGCGCGCACGCTCGTTGAAGGCATTGCAGGCGCCAGCAGAGACTCTGCCGCGATCTGGCCCAGGGCCAGGCCGAGCGTCGACTTGCCCTGAACCCTAAACCCTTGACCCAAAGCCAGTCAGATGCCCACACAGGCTGTAATGGACTAACGCCCATGAGCAGCAGCCCCTCACCCGCCCGCGCGCGCGCTCGTCGAAGGCATCGCAGGCGCCAGCAGAGACTCTGCCGCAATCAGGCCCATGGCCAGGCCGAGCGTCGACTTGCCCATCGCCTTGACAAAGATGTTGGCGATGCGCTCCCCAAGGCCGGTCTTCTCAAAGCCCTGTTTTTGTGTGTGTGTGTGTGTGCGTGTGTGAGTGTGTGCGGTCGATTTTAAAGCCTTGCCGGACACCTATGCGTGGCGTATTACCTCACGCGACGCACGCAGCAGCGTCGCGCCTGCATGCACAGCTGGCAAACACGACAAACGACCACACCACGCGACACCACGTCACACCACACCACACCACACCACACCACACGACAAACCCTACTGCACGCACGTGCAGTAGAACCGCTTTGCCTTGCAATTAAATAATTCGGAAAACGTCGCGGGAAGGTCAATTTGTAAAACATATTATCTTACTGCCGAAAAATTAAGAGAAAAATAAGTGATGACAGGACGGGAGAAAAACACAACAATCCCGCGGCGTGGCACCTAAATTCCTAACAATTACCCTCTTTATAAAAGTGGCGACCAGGCAAAGCGGTACTACGGTATCAGCGTCAAAGCTTCATGCACCACTGACATAGCAGACGCCCCCCCCCCCCACACACACACATGCACGCCGCCCCCACACTCCCATCCACACTCCCATCCATACTCCCTTCCACACACACACGCCACCCCCACACTCCCATCCACACCTTTGCGAAGAAGAACGAAACCACGATGAGCCAGATGACCTCGTTGGTCATTGCGCTGAAGGCCTGGGTCGCGCCAAGAAAACACGGGGGGGGGGGGGGGCACGTGTGTGTGTTTGTCAGTCGTGTGTGTGTGCGTGTGCGTGTGAGTGTGTGCGCGTGTACGTGTGCCAGGGGTTTCCTAGGGGTCAGTGATCCTTTCGTTTTCCCCCGAAAAGGGTTTCCCAGTTTCGTCGAAATTTTGGCTACAGCCTGAAGAATTGCTTCGAAAA
Source organism: Chlamydomonas sp. UWO 241 (assembly GCA_016618255.1). Lineage (NCBI taxonomy): Eukaryota > Viridiplantae > Chlorophyta > Chlorophyceae > Chlamydomonadales > Chlamydomonadaceae > Chlamydomonas > Chlamydomonas priscui. The sequence continues at coordinate 94,157 of VFSX01000472.1, read as the reverse complement.
GTGCAAAAATCGACGATGCCACACTTTCCCCCGGAAAATTGCCTCCGCAGGCCTCCGCGCGTCGTTTTTTCGATAATGCACCCTCCTATAAACCATCGGGGGCGCGCCCTTCGGGCACACTTTTTTCGTTTTCCGATCGGGAAGGAAACCCCTGGCGTGTGCGTGTGCGTATGCGTGTGCATGTGCGTGTGAGTGTTAGTGTGGACGAGCACATCCACATGGTCAAATCGCAGAAGGCCGAGGCGGAGGGGCAGCGTCAGCAGGAACACGTGCAAAGCAGGCACCAGGCCCACCGAAAAGGTACAAAAACTAAAAAAGTGGCCCATGGTAGCGCCACCCACCCGAGGCAAGGGCTGCCTTAGTGTCGCTTTGCCTTCCGATTACATACTCCCGAGGATTTGCAAGTTCAATTCCTAAAAAAGGCGAAAAGGTACAACAAAATGCCACGCATTGTTAGGTGCGCCAGGCGGACAGGTGTGCCCCCAAAATGACGTCAAAACGCATCAAAAATCGCGAGTAAACCCCTGCAGGAACGCACGAAATCCTTAATTCATACTGACTTTTGCAAAAGGTGTCCTGCGGCAGGCAAGGCGTCACACTACTACGGCACGCACCTGTGAAAACGAGTGAGCGCCTTTTGTGGCAACGCGGTGACCGCCGTGCACGTTCGGGGTTTGGGGGCTTGCTAGGGCTTTCAAAGGTGGTGTGTTCCGCACATGCGCTCCGAGACCGCCTAAGGCGTCATCCCCGACCGCCTCGGGCGCCGACCCAACCGCCTTAGGCACCCACCACCGCCTGGGGCGCACCCGTGACCGCCTCAGGCGTTGTGACCGCCTTGACGCGCGCGCCTCAGACGTTGGGGCTGTGTTAGGATGGGCACCCGGGTCGTGATAGCACGCATCCTTACAGACCATAGAGACCCGAAAACCTCTTTGTGCCCTCTCAATCGTACCACACCTGTGCAAACGTGAGCGTCTTTGTCGCGATGCACGCGGTCACCGCCATGAACGCCCACGCGCCGACGGGTAGCGGGTCGAGCACCAGGCCCAGGATGGTGGACACAAAGATGGAGAGCAGCGACCAGCCCTGCGAGTATGGGTGCGTGTGTGTGTGTGCGTGTGTGTGCGTCGGTGTGTGCGTGTGTGTGCGTGCGTCGGTGTGTGTGTGTGCGTGTGTGCGTCTGTATGAGCGCGTTATCAGCGCGTACAACGACCGCGTAATAAGCGCGTAACGAGCGCGTAACGAGCGCGTAATGCTGCTGGCGCCACACCACCCGCCTGCTCGGTGATGCCCCCAGGGATGGGCACCAGGAAGCGAAGGGCGAGACCAACCGCGATCGCCTGCAGGGCCGGCACGAGCTTCACGCCCATCAAGGGGCCGGCCGGCTCGGCGGCTGGTGCGCCGCCGCCGCCCCCGCCGCCGGGAGTCGGGCCCTGCGACGAGGTCGACAGCACGCGGCTGCGTGCATGGGGGTGGGGCACGTGTGAGTCGTGCACGCGGGTGCGTGGGTGTGCGGGCGGGAGGTGCATGCACGTACGTGCGCTGTGTGCGCTGCGTCCCCTGATGGGGGCACACGCATGCCGCATGCCCTCGCCTTCCCACACGCGCGCGCACACACTCACCCCTTGCCACCATCAGCCCGTGCTAGCAGCGGCGCGCGCCCAGGGCGAGAGGCTCCCAGGACATGGCATGGCCGAGCGACCAACAACACAGCCCTCCTGCGAGCATGCACCAAACGCGGGCAAACTTGCATGCATTATGGCACTTCTCGCTGATCGCACGTGCAAGCGACCCTCCCTCTGCCCCTACCCCCCAAACGACAGCAGCACTACTGGCAGCTGCTGCACCCAACGGCATGCACCGGATGGAAGCAGGGAGGCGGAGAGAGAGAAAGCCGCGTCCTACCCTTCGTTCAACACAGCACGCCTGGGCGGTGCCAGGCGGGTCGCCGCCAGGCGTGATGAAGACGCCGCGAGGACCTGCATCAGTCAGAATGCCTGGGGGCCATGTTGGTTTCCCTTGTTGCAACACACTTCCACACGAATGCAGATCTCGTGCTGCAAGAGTCGTGCAAGTAAGAGGAGCTGAGGGGAGGGAGAGATGTCCATCCATATGTTTGCATGAAATGTCCAACAAATACAGCACACACCAACACGGGCACACACACTCCACCAACACGGGCACACACTCCATCGTCTGGGCCAGCGCTCACTGCGCCGCGGCGGGTGATGTTGCTGGCGGCGCGGGCGGCACAGCGTGTGCATGCGGCAGCGTGTGCTGCGGCGGCGTCCTCGCGGGGCTGCTCGGCGGCATGCCGTGCCCGCCAGAGGGCGGCGTGCCTTGGTGCTGCCCCTGCCCGCCGTGGTGGTGCTGCCCCCCGCCGTGGTGCTGCCCACCTCCACCCCCGCCGCGGCTGCTGCGCGGCCCCTTGGGCCCTCCCCCCATGCCGCCCTGTCCTTGGTGCCCCCCGCCCAGGCTGCCCATGCGTTGCCCGCCCATCGGCGACGGCCCGCCCCCGCCGCCGTGCTCCATCGGCGACATCGGCCCGCCCGGCATCATCTGCGGCCCGCCCGGCATCATCTGCACGCCCATCGGCATGCCCATCGGCATGCTCGCGTAGCCAAACTGCGGGCGGCCGCTTGGGCCCGCACCGCCGCCTGGGCCCTGCATCGGCATCACATACGGGTACGGGTGGCCCTGCATCGCCGGCATGATCGCAACGCCGTTGGGCCCCACGGGCTGCATGCCCGGGCGGTACATCATCGCGCCGGGGGGCATGCTGCCGGGCACCATGCCATTGGGCATCGCGTACACGGGCATCCCACCCGGGCCCTGCATGGCGTACACGGGCATCCCGCCCGGGCCCTGCATCGTGCCGGGCGGCATCCCGTGCACGCCCATCGGGCCCTGCCCGGGGTGCGCGCCGTGGTGCGGGCCCATCGGGCCCATGCCGTGCTGCTGCTGCTGCGGGTGGTGCTGCTGCGGGCCGCCCTTCCCGCTGTGGTCGTACGCGCCGCCGCCGCCGTGCCGCTGCTGCTGGTGCTGCTGCGAGTGGCTGCTGTGCGGGCCAGACAAGTACTCGCCGTGCTCCGTGTGGTGGTGCGCGCGCGCCATCCCGCCGCCGCCGCCGCCCATCGGGCCGCTGCCGTGGCCGCCGTCGCCGCGCATGCCGTCCCCGCGCATGCTGCCGCTGCCCTGGCGCATCGCCATCATCGGGTGCCCCCCGGGACCCCCGCCGGGGTGCCCGCCAGCGTGCCCCGCCGGGCCGCCGCCGCCGCCGCTGTGCATGCCGCCGCCACCGCCGTGCGGCGCGGGCGGCGGGGGCATGTGGCCACCCGCGCCGGGCACTGGGAGCGGCGTCCCGGGCCCTGCGTCTGGGCCGGCGCTGGCCGGCTCCGCCGCGGCCGCGGCCGGGGCCGAGGCCGCGGCCGAGGCCGCGGCCGGTGGCGGCGGCGCCGCGGCCGGCTTGGCCGCCGACCCCGGCGGCACAAACTCCTTGGCCGTCACGCTGAACGAGAACGGCTTCGCGGTCGCGCTGAGCGTCGACGGCTTCTTGGCGGGCGGGGTCGTGGCGATGTCCGCGGGCGCGGGCGCGGCGGCGGCGGGCGGGGACGCGGCAGCAGAGCCAGCGGCGCTGGCAGCCGCGGCGGCCGCCGCCGCGGCGGCGGCCGACCCCGGGGGCCCCTCCTTTGCGAACCGTTTCAGCGCCTCGATCTCCTCCTTCTTCCTGTCCGCGGCCGACGCACCGGCGCCGAGCCCAGCGGCACCGGGCTGCGTTTGCTTCCACGCCTGCGTGCAGCACGAGGGGGGGGGGTAGGGTTTAGGGTCTAGGGTTTAGGGTTAAGGGTTTAGGGAGGAGAGGAGCGCACGCGGCAGTCAGGGCAAGGGGGCCGCGTGCTTTGGTAGTAGTGCCTGGCCCTTCCCGCGACCTCAACCCTCAAGCCACGCATACAGCAGCGCCGCACGCCCGACCCTCAACGCATGCAGCAGCAGCGCCGCCGCCCCCACTGCCCCCCTGCTCCCATGAGACCCACCTCGTCGTCCTTCCGCAGCTGGGGCTCGTAGACCGTCTGCCCAGGCCCTTGCTTCTCCTCCCATGAAACCCACCTCTGCAGCTGGGCCCGCCGCCCCCGCCCACTCCCCGCCCTCCTCCTCCCATGAAACCCACCTCGAAGTCTGCAGCTGGGGCTCGTAGACCATCTGCCCCCACACACCCACACGTAAAACCAACCTTGGAAGTCCTTCTGCAGCTGGGCCCGCCGCCACCGCCCACCCACACACACCCTTCCTCCTCCTCCCAGTGGCGTTAATAGCTGACAACTCACTCAAACTGAAAATAGCCAAGGTAATATCTAGCCATATATGTCTGATGGAAGAGTAAGCTACACTTTTTTAAGATCAATTTGAAACCTACCTCGAAGTCCTTCCGCAGCTGGGGCTCGTACACCGTCTGGCCCGGCATCACACACATAAAAACCCACCTCAGATGTCCTTCTGCAGCTGGGCCTGCCGCCGCCGCCCCCCCCCCCCCCCCGCCTGTGACTGGCCTGGCACGGCCAGTCACATCTCATCCCGCTAGACCAGTCACACCGCCCTCGTCGTCGTATGAAACCCACATCGAAGTCCTTCCGCAGCTGGGACTCGTAGACCGTCTGACCAGGCATCACACACATACAACCCACCTCGGAAATACTTATGCAGCTGGGCCTGCCGCCACCGCCCCCCCTCCTCCCATGAAACCCACCTCGAAGTCCTTCCGCAGCTGGGGCTCGTAGACCGTCTGGCCCGGCATCAGGTGCAGCGCGCTGAACGACGCCATGTCCTGAATGAGCGGCGACGGCGCGTTCTTGGGCGTGCCGTACGGCGACGAGCGGTCCTTCTTCGCGGCGAAGCTCCCGGTGTCGGCCATCAGCTGCGTGCGCAACTGCGGGCGGGGGGTGAGGGGGACGAGGGGGTGGGTGGGTGTAAGGGTGCGTGGGTGGGTACTCACCAGAGGGAGGGCACGCGCGCACGCGCGTACGCGCACGCGCACTCACCGCCCCGCCCCCCCATGCACACGCGCGCACACATGCACGCACCGCCCCGCGCCCTGTCGCCCATACGCACACGCGCGCACAGATACACGCACGCGCACACCACAACGCGCCCGCACCGCACCGCACCTTGTTCGCCTCGCGCCGCATCGGGTCAACGTCGAGCCCAGACGCCGAGCCGTGCGACGTCGACAGCGGCGGCGAAGGGCCCGACGCGGCGGCGGCGGCGGACGCGGCAGACGCGCCGGGCATCGGGATGGGCTGCGATGTGGAGGACGAGGGCGAGCGGACGGGCGGGGGCGGCGGCGGAGGCCCGCCGCGGCCGGCGCTGGCGGGTGCGCTGGCGGCCGCCAGCGTGGCGCCGGCGAGCGCTGCGACGCCGCTCCCCTGGTTCCCCCACGCGGGCATGCGCGGGCCCGGGGGCGGCGGCGGCCCGCCCGGGCCGCTGGCCGAGCGCCAGTTCGACTGGCCGCCCCGCGCGGCGCCGTTGTTGTCGGCGTAGCCTGGCGCGGCGCCGCCGCCGCCGCCGTTGGGCGCACTGTGGTACCCTGGCGGCGCGTGGTGGCCGTGCTGCTGCTGCTGGTGCTGCTGCCCGGCGTAGGGTCCGCCCCCGCCCTGCCCCGGCCGCACCACCGCCGAGTACTTGGCCTCCTCGTCCTCGTCGCGGCCGCCGTCGAGGGCCATGCCGCGCTCCTCGAGCACGTGCACGTTGCTCGAGCCGCGCCCGCCGTGCTCGATCTCGCGCGCGATGCGCTCGGCCTCGCGCTCGCTGATCCCGCAGTTGCGCCGGTCGATCTTGGTCGTATAGATGTGCTCGTCGAACGTGGAGCCCACGCCAAACTTCTCCTTGTTGACCGCAAATTGGTCCCACTCGGCGGCGCCGCCGCCGCCGCTGCCGTCCATTTCCAGGCCCATGCCGTCGTCGCCCTCGTCCGGCGTCCACGCCTGAAGCTCGCGGCCGACCAAGCCGGCGCTGCGCGTGGTGGGGGGGTGCGGGTGTCAGATGAGGGGGGAGGGGTCCATGCACGTGCCCCCAGGCACGCGCGCCATGCGCCATGCGCAGCACGCCGGTGTCCACCGCGCACTGGTGTGCCCGCACAGCTGTGCATGTGCATGGCTGTGGCATGCGTGTGGGGGCCTGCCGAGCCGTGACTCACCCTCCGCGCGCCCTGCTGATTCCTGCATCAGTGTCAAACCCAAAGTCGGTGCGGTCCTCGCCTCCGAGGTCCTCCGGGGTCAAGCGCACGTCCTTGGCCACCATCTGCACCAGGTCGGCGCTGCTCACAGCGAGCGTGGGGATGGGCTTCTCGGCGAGCCCAGATAGAGCGCCACCCTTCGCGGCGTTGCGCAGCAGCTTGGCGTACTTAATCACCACGTTCATGCCGGTGTCGCTGACGTGCATCGTGTGGAAGATGCCCTCGTACACGGAGCCGCTCTCGAGCTGCGTGCGAGGGTTGGGCGAAAAGGTTAAAGCGATGGGCAACGCAAAGCGCACCCCGAGGCCCTGCCCTGCTCGCACGACGGCCGCCCATCCCACTAGTACTGACCTGCACCTCGACTTTGTAGCCGATGAGGACCTGTGCGCCAAACAGCATGCGCGCTGCGCTGTCTACGGGGACAGCGTTTTCCAGCCTCGACGAAAGCGCCCCCTCCTTGGCGCCCCCTCCTTGGCTGCCGCTTGGCGGCGCACCGCCACTGCTCTTTGCCGCTGATCCGACGGGTGCGGCGTTGGGAGCGGGCGATGCAACGCGCCTGGCACCCGCATTTCCATTTCCTGGCGCATCGCTGCCTCCTCCTGAACCCGCCAGCAGTCGCTGGGCGTAGCTGATTGCCATTACAGACTGCAGGGCTGCAGTCGCTGGGCGCGCGCGCCAAAGGTGGCAACCAACCCTCACTCAGTGCCGGACTCCTCCTCGGAGGAGAAAGGGACACGGAGAGGGAAAGTGTCTGAAGTCTCAGGGATAGTGGAATGAGGGATCGCTGGCACATTTGTTTACATTTGTTTTTTCACATTTCCCATTCACACAAAATGCCACATCCACGATTTAGTATTGGCTGCGTGCCCATTACTTCCTGCCGCAGCATGCGCAGGTGCTCCACGCGTGATCCAATCTCCACCTCACGCGTCCAACAGCCAGGTGATGTGACCCCGCATGCGCGCCCATGCATGCACACACACGATACGCTGTGTGCATGCATGAATGCACACTGCTTCTGGTGCATGCTGTGCGCGTGGTGGCGCCTGAACAGCTGCAGCTGCGTGCACACACACGCGCCCCGTGCAGGCAGCCGCCAACACACGCACCGCGCAATCAGCCGCGCCGCGGCTGGCCTGCTGCGCACAGCAGCGCCACAGCAGCAGCACCGCCGCGCCGCCGCCGCATCCATGTCGCTGCCCGCATCTGCCCAGGCCTCGCCGGCCGCGGCAGCAGCCGCGCCGCCGCAGGACGCCGACGGGGATGGCAGCGATGACAGCGGCGCCGTCTGGGCGCGCCTGGGCGCGGGGCCGTCCGAGCTGCGGCTCGAGTTCACACTGCCCACGGGGCAGTCGTTCCGCTGGCGGCAGGTCAGTCTGAAGCAGCTGCTCGCCCACCCACCCACCCACCCACCACTCCACCCCTGCTGTCCGTCCCCACCCCCTCCACACACACAAGTCTGCACATACCCCCTCGGGCCTCTCGAAAATTGCATCGTGAGGATTGAGAGTCCTCCTAGAAGTTCTGGCCGAATCTCCTCAAACACCCAGCACACTCTTATTATACGCACGCACACACACACACACACACACGCAAACACACACACACATACACACACACACACACTCACACACACACACACTCACACACACACACACTCACACACACACACACACGCACGCACACACACACGCACGCACACACGCACGCACGCACACTCTCACACGCACGCACGCACACACGCACGCACACACACACGCGCGCAGACGGGCGACGGCGAGTACACCGGCGTGATCAGCACGCACACACACACACACACACGCACACACGCAGACGGGCGACGGCGAGTACACCGGCGTGATCAGCACGCACGCACACACACACAACACACACACACACACACACAACACACACACACACACACACACACACGTAGACGGGCGACGGCGAGTACACCGGCGTGATCGGCACACACACACACGCACGCATGCACACACACGCGCGCGCACACACACACACACACGCACACACACATAAGGGTCGGCGGTCTATATATAGCCCTATATAGTTATAGCCTATATATAGCCTATATATAGCCTATAGAGCGCGGGGCGCCAGTTAGATAGGCTCCAAACGAGCCCAATATATAGGATCCCGCGGCGAGTGTGGGGGCCGCAGAGGCCGCGAACGGGCCTCCCCCCGCGGCATCAGCGACGTACCGGGATCATGCGAACCCAATGCGTCGCCATGAGGCACGGGAGGTCGCGAAGTGGCCGTCGGAGGGAGGTGACTCCCCCACACCCAGTTCGACTGCAACAGCTGGCTCGTACTACCTCCGAATGAGGCCCCACCGCTTGCAACGCCCCAGAAAGGCATAGAGGGGACGATGTAGTTTCGTTTGGGGCAGGGCTGGGGGGTTGCATGGGGGGTGCATGGGGCTGCACGCATGCAGTGGGGTGGGTTGGTGAGGCACGCAGGTGCAGGTGGCCAGGAGCGTTCCCTGGCACGCTTGGCAGCAAAGCAGACCTAAAGGGCACAAAGAGACATATCCTTATTAGGTTGGTGGCATGGGTATGGAGCCGCGCCGTATTGTGCTTGCTGCGTGTGCTCCCGCCGCAGCCGGCGGGAGCGCAGCAGCGGCGGCGGCGGCGAGGGGGGCCGCTGCGAGGCGGCGGCGGGGAAGCCCCCCACCCAGCAGCATATATGACAGAGTGGGGTGTTGCGTTTGGGGTTTGGGGTTTTAGAAAACCGGTGTGGGTTGGTGTGTTGGATGCCTGCAGCGTAGGGTGGGTGTATTGGGGTTTGCAGCGCGTGTACTGTCAATACGAGAGCGTGCGACTCCGCGTCTCCGCGTCTCCTCCGCGCAGCCAACGTCTTGTATTGCTTCTCACGCCTCGGAAATAATTCCCACAAATATTCGGAGCGCAATTCCAAGTTCCTTTAGGGTTGCATATAATTATCACAGTTTCCAAAAACACGTTTGATTTTTATCCAGGAAATTTCTATACCGTAATCGCCCTTAGCTTTTGCGCCCCCCCCCCCGATTTAATAATTAATAATGTTATTAAAAGCGCGTTTGCGCCCCCCAGAAAATATTCTTTTTAGTTTTTGAGCTCGCGCCGGCTGTTTTTTTTGTTTTCTCGTTGTCTGTGGTTTTGCGCTGGCTGGAAATCTATGTTTTTTTTCCTTTTTTTCGCGCTGCTTAAAAATAATGTTTTTTGCAGGGGGGGGCAGAATAGTTTTTTTCAGACCCAGCGTTGCATTATTTTCAAAACGGGCCTGGACCCCCCCCCCCAGTACACCCAGACCTTATCTGCTGGAGCTGAAATTTGGTGGGCAGCTTCATGACATCGTTCCCATTCCATCGCACTATTTGGGATTCTGTAAAACCCAATCCTGTTCCTGAAACGGGCCTCGGAAGAAGGCCACACGCCCCGGTGCAGCCCCACACATCAAGGTCCCTTCCACACCCTCCCAACTATGAACCACATGAATGACCATGGATTTGGCATCCCTTTCGTTAGACAAATCCATCGCGTCCTTCCCCATCCCAATCGGAGGTCTGCAGAGCATTCTGGCTCCGAGGGGGTGTGAACCAGTGGTCCACACCAATCGCCTGGTGTGGACCCTCTCACACCCCCACACCACTGCACTACCTGTTGGGTGTGTCGGGGATCTGAAGGTGATTTGGGCTCCTCTTGACGAGAGGAATCCAGCGCACCAACTCTCATGTCGAACGGATGTCAGAATAAAAGGTTACATACAAATTCTGAGAAACGGTCCACACACACCCCAAAAAAATCCAATTTTTTTAGAGTGGAATTCTCCCTCATTTAGGGAAGGGAAGGGCATGGCGCCGGTCCGGTGAGAAAATTCGAAGATCTTCAACGTTGGGTCTGTTTCTAACTTCCCTGCCCCCCCCCTGGTTTTTGGTCCACTTTTGCTGATTCGCGCCAGCCTGCCCGGCCGCAGCGGCGCATCCCCAGCTGCGCACCCTAGCTCGGCTAACCCCTTGCACCCTAGCTGCAGAAGACCTCCAACTAGCTGCTGCAGGCGTAGGCTACTATGCGTGGGTCCCGCCGCATGCCCATGTCACCCATGCATGGCTGCATGACCCATGCATGCATGTTCACTCTTCCTTTGCAGCCGCCGCCACCTGTTGGGGGCTGGGAGGGTTCATGTCGCTGCCGCTATCGCTTCCCGCTGCCTCGCTGGACGCTGCCTCGCTGGAGCTTGCAATCGTGCACATCTTGCTCCTCCTCACCAGCCTGTGCCCCCCCCCCCCCCCCCCCCCGGAGCCATCAGCATCAGCCATGTCGGATGCGTGTGCGTGGGGGCGGCGTGTGGTGGTGGTGGTGGTGGTGCTCTGCCACACCTCCTCATCCACACCCGAATCAACGCCTTAAACGCGAGTTTCTGCAGTAACAGTAACAGTAACACGGGGTTTCCAGCTAAGCAGGCTACTCTTCTACTAGAGACACCCGCCGATACTCCAGCACACTTAAGTACTAGAGTACCGCCGGCTCCCGGCCGATAGACTACCGCTCCCGCCGGCTAGACTCCCCCAAACAGCGGTCTCTGAGAGACATGTCTGGCAAGGAGCATATAGGAGAGGACCTTCCTCAGGGTCACAGTAGTGGCCTTGTGGCCAGTCAAGCCGGCAGAGCCGACTGGCGCTGACTGGAACGGTCCCCGCCTGGCAGTGCATGGCTGTCCAGCTCTCGTTTGCATGGGGCTCAGCCGGCGCCCCATGCCTCATGCATGGCCAGGTCCCACCCTCCAGGGGTGCATGGACGACAGAGTTGTCATGGAGGCTGCCTGAAGACCTTCCAACGCCAGTCACCGGCAGACGAGCGACCCCGAGGATGAGCGCGGTGACGAACGCTGCGATTGGTGAAGCGGATTTACTCTGTGTTGCCTCGGCGGTCGCCACCGCTGAAGCCGTGATGGTAGCCCGCCTCCACGGGCAGCCATCTTGACCAATGTCCAGCATGCATTGACGGGCGCCAGCTCCTCCGCTCGTCGATCAACTCGTCGAGATCGGTGCCGCATGGCGTCCTGCATGGGGGGAGGATAAGGGCCGTCTCCCAGCACGGGCCGCGGCAGCGCCGCGGCTACTCGCCAAGCCATGGCAGCGCCGGGCAAGCCGCTCCTGTAGCTTCCACCGAGGGGCAGTCTAGCAGGAGCCGGGCCAGTCGTATTTTACCCTGCTCGTCAGCGGCACGGAGATCCTCGTCACCAGCAGCGCCGCATTGCTGGGTCCAAGGCTCGGCGACAAGAACGCGCCTCCGTTAATCTGCGCCCCCCCTAAAATAATTAATTAATCAATTGCGCCCGCATTCTGCGCCGGGCCTCCAGCAATGAATTAGGCGCAAAGGCTAAGGCGATTACGGTAGCCCCTATATAGGGTATAGCCTATATATAGCCTGTATAGGGCAGTCTGGCGGGCCGGGACCCTATATCGACGAGGGTTACACACACACACACACACGTGCACACACACACACACGCAGACGGGCGTCGGCGAGTACACCGGCGTGATCGGCGCGCGCGTTGTGCAGATGCGCCAGGAAGAGGGCGACGTGGCGTACCGCGTACTGGCGCGCGGCCCCGCAGGCTCCGCTGACTCAGCTGGCGGCGTTGGCGGCGGCGGCGGGATCCTGGCGCGCGACCCCGGGGGCTTGTCGACAGCTGACGGGGGTGGCAGGGGTGATTATGGTGGGGGCGGTGGGGGCGGTGTGAGTGGTGATGACGCGGCAGTGCGTTCATACTTCAATCTGACGGCCGACGGGCGCGTGGCTGCTGCTGGTGCTGCTGGTGCTGCGACTGGCGGCGGTGCTGGCGGTGGTGCTGCTGCTACTGCTGTGGGTACTGCTGGTGCTGGTGCTGCTGCTGCTGCTACTCATGGTGTTGCTGGTGCTGGTGCTGGTGCTGGTGCTGGTGCTGGTGCTGGTGCTGGTGCTGGTGCTACTGCTGCTGAGGGGGCAGGCGTGGCCACCACTCTGGAGCAGCTGGGCGATGAGTGGTGGGTGGATGGGGCGGGAGCGTGTATTGTGTGTGGGGGGGGGGCTGCAGGGGGGGAGTGTGTGTTGGGGTGGGTGGGTGCGGGGTGGAGGGGGTACGGCCACACACCGTGGAACAGGTGGGTGATGAGTGGTGGGTGGATGGGGCGGGAGCGTGTGTTGGGGGGGGGGGGGGGGGCTGCAGGGGGGGAGTGTGTGTAGGGGTGGGTGGGTGCGTGGTGGAGGGGGGTACGGCTACCACCCTGGAGCAGCTGGGCGATGAGTGGTGGGTTGGATGGCAGTGGTGTCCTTATCGCCCCCGCAGCCCCCCGGGGGCTGCGGGGGGAAACTTTGGGGACGGGGGGGGATTGCGGGGGCGAATCGCTGGAATTTCGCGACGAAAAGTGTGGGAATTGCAAATTTAAAACTTTTTTGCGAAAAGTGTGAAAGTGCCTCGGGGCAAACACAACAGTAAATGTTCGGCAATTCCCTTCAATGTTGCGGGGGCGAACGCAACATTATCTGTTTCCTTTTGGGCGCCACTGGTGGATGAGGGCAGCAAGTTGCCAAGTGTAGCCAGTGCCGCCAGTGTTTCCGTTGATGATGATGATGATGATGATGGATATTACAGTCTGTGTGACACCAGTAATGATGTATAAGACCGGTGTCGGCGCCAGCGCCCGACACCTTAAACTCAGTTTTACTGGGAAACTGGCTGGCTTCCTGGTAGGGGTGAGGGTAAACCCCCACACGCGCGCACGCACTGGACCTAGACAGGACACTGGGCCCACAGATCCACCCTATACCACCCAGGTAGTGACAGCAACGCATTGTTGGTGTGCGCCTGTGTTCTACTACTAGTCCCGCCGCCGCCATTGGCTCCAGCAATCTCCTCCATGCCCGCCAGCAATCTCCTCCACGCCCGCCAGCAATCTCCTGTATGCCCGCAAGCAATCTCCTCCATGCCCGCCAGCAATCTCCTGTATGCCCGCCAGCAATCTCGTCCATGCATGGGCGCCGCCATGCGATCTCCATGCGCCGCGCCGCGCTCCATGCGCGCCAGCACCCGTACCACCCGCCTCATTCCCGTTCTTTAGCCATTCCCCGTGACACCTATGGCTGATCCTTGTTCCGCCGTCCCCTTTGGCATCTGTAACCCGTATCCTCTCCCTGTAGCCTCATTCCCCGTTCTTAACCGCCATCTCCATTATGGTGCCCGCCCGCTGGTGGGGCCTCGCCTCGCCCCATGCCGCACGGCTAGTGTATTGATTGCTGCGCCATCTATAATCTGCGCCTTGGGGCAGGGAACCCCTGCGCCACAACCTCCTCACAAAGCCTAGCCGCATGTGCCTCGCTTCCCATGTTTCTCAATTTCTCGCCATCCGCTTCCATGCCCGCCTGCAATCTCCTACACGCCCGCGAGCGATCTCCTGTTTGCCCTCAAGCAAGCTCCTCCATGCCCGCCAGAAATCTCCTCCATGCATGCACGCGCAGAGCGCCGCCATGCAACCCCCATGCGCCGCGCGCGCCGTTAGCCACCCCGCACCTTGCAAAAAGTGCATTCGCGAGCCAAGATTCTCCAACTCAGCACGGCGCTGCGGGGTGAGATTCGGATTTCGACCGGAAAAGTGTGAAGTGTGGGAATCTACATTTTCACACATTTTCGCTGGAAACAATTCGTTTGGCGGGTTGAAGAATCAGGAAATAAGCGCGAGGCGCGGGGTGGGCCGTCATTTTCCAAAGTTCCTTACCGGAACCACTCACAGCGACGGTCGACAACCGAGGCACGCGAGCGCATGTAGAAGACCTTCCCCCCCCCCCCCCCCCTCGCCACTCCCTCCCCTCGAACATACCTCCCCCCCCCCCTCGAGCGGCGCGTTCGCCCTCTCTCTCTTGCCTACGACAATGTGTGCCCCAGTCCCCACTGCTGCGCCCACCGGCAACACGGCGTGCACACACACACACACACACACACACACACACACACACCCCTCCAGGGCGGCCCGCGACGCACGCTTCGCCGCCGTGCGCCCCTTCTTCCCGGGCGCGCGCATGCTGCGCCAGGTGCGGGGTGCAACGGGGGGGGGCAACAGGGGGTGCAACAGGAAGTGCAACAGGGAGTGCAACAGGAAGTGCAACAGGGGATGCAATGGGGGGAGGTGCAACAGGGGTAGTGCAACAGTGGGTGCAACAGGGGGGGAGTGCAGCAGGGAGGTGCAACAGGGCGTGCAACAGGGTGGAAGTCCAACAGGGTTTACAACATGGGGAGCAACAGGGTGGTGCAACAGGGGATGTTACAGGGGGTGCAACAGGGGATGTTGCAGGGTGCAACAGGAAGAAGTGCAGCAGGGGGGGAATGCAACCACAACAGGGCTTTGCGCAACCACCTCCCCAACCCCAGGACCCCGTCGAGTGCCTCTTCTCGTTCGTGTGCTCGTCCAACAACCACATCTCGCGCATCCACGGCATGGTCGAGCGACTGTGCTCCGCGTACGGCGCGCCGCTGCACTCGGCAGCAGCAGCCGCAACAACTGATGCAACAAACGACGCAATAACTGACTCACGAGTCGCCGCAACAACCGACGCAACAACTGACTCGCGCGTCGCCGCAACATTCGACTCACGAGTCGCCGCAACAACAGACGCAACAACTGACTCGCGCGTCGCCGCAGCAACCGACTCACGAGTCGCCGCAACAACCGACGCAACAACTGATTCGCGCGTCGCCGCAACAACAGACGCAACAACAGACTCGCGCATGGCCGCTGCGACCGACATACCCGACGCCCCGCTCGGCGGCGGAGGCAGCAGCACTGGCGCCAGTGGTGGGCAGGCGCCAGAGGGGGCGCACGACGGCGCCGAACCGCCGCTCGGGACGCCCGCAAAGACGCCGCCCCCACAGCGGCGCGCGCGCGCGCGCGTGCCGGCCACGCCGGGCACGCGTTCGCCGCCCGGCACGGCGGGCCAGGCCAGGGCTGCGTCGGCTGCGACGCCAGGGGCTGGTGGGTCTGGCGTCAGGGGTTTTGAGTTCAGTTTTTCGGGTAAAGACGTGGGTAAAGGGCATGGAAACTTTGTGGGGGTATTCGGGCACACACAGTAACCGCAACATCGGCTTTCCAGCGAAGACTACCTTCTAGTCCCAGTACCACCGCCTTGACCCAAGTCCAGTTCTGGCCCAAACAATTACTTGTGAGGGGCGGTAGCCACCAAGCGGCTGCCTGCCAACGTGTAGTCCCAGAGAAAAAAGGAGAGCTATTATGCGATGCCTCCAAAATAGGTCCTAACTGTTTCCAGGGCACAGGGGGTCGAGTGGCGCTTGCCAATCTACTTGACCGCCGAGGTGGAGGGGTCGGCGCCCGAGGGGCAGCCGGACCGTACACAACGGCTCTCCACCCGACCCTATTCTGCGCACGCACAAACGTCGTGTCCAAAAAAAACTTCCAATGAGACACACACGCGTATACATACATACACACGTACACACACACACACACAGCTGACAGCTGCGGGCCTCTTTCCTAGAATCTAATGCGCCATCAAAGGCGTCCGACGGACTATAAAATCGACCACACACACACACACACACACACACACGCACACGCCCCCCCCCCCCAGCTGCACCTGCGCTCTCCTACTACGCGTTCCCCACACTTAACCAGCTGGGTGCTGCAACAGAGGAGGACCTGAGGTCGGCAGGCTTTGGATACAGGTGCGCTGCTAGCACGTTCCTACCGGTTGCTAGTAGGTTTCTACCAAGTTGCCAGTCACCCGTCTATAGTTCTCGGGCGATGCACGCCCAGCAAGGTCGAATACGCTGCCTGTAGGTGCGTCACACACGATTGTAAAATCCATCACCATCATCACCAGGGGAGGCAG
Organism: Chlamydomonas sp. UWO 241; assembly: GCA_016618255.1. NCBI lineage: Eukaryota > Viridiplantae > Chlorophyta > Chlorophyceae > Chlamydomonadales > Chlamydomonadaceae > Chlamydomonas > Chlamydomonas priscui. The sequence continues at coordinate 78,050 of VFSX01000472.1, read as the reverse complement.
TGCCCTGGTCGGTAGTCATTCCGCAGTGGGCAGCTTCGTAGAAGCGGGGTCGTGGCTGGCGGTCGCAGCCGCGCGCACCAAAACCAATGTAACAACTGGACAGAAGGAACTAGTTGTTACAGTTGCGTCATTGTTGGTACAAGTAGTACATACAGGTAAGGCGCGTATGCTACAGCTGCGCGACGGGCACATTTTGCGTTGCTAGCAGTGGTTTCCTTTTTCTTGGGTTTTAGGTGGTTTTCTGGGGGGGGGGGCTCAATTTGACTGGAAATCCGGCTCCATGCCTCCAAGATCCGACTCCACACGCCGAACAGGAAATCACTGGTTGCTAGTAGGTCGGCGACTGCACTGGACCCCCCGTACCATAGTACCGCTTTGCCTTGCCGCCACATAAATTGTAAACAATGCACTACAACTTTGCGCGATTTGCGCGATTTACGCAGCGCTGCTACCCTACTGAACCCTTCACACTCACCCTAAACTTGTAAATCCTTCAACCCCAAAACCCCAAACCCTAAACCCTAAACCCTAAACCCCCAACCCCATGCCCGTCGCAACAGGGCCAAGTTCATCGTGGGGGGCGTGGCGCTGCTTCTCTACTGAACCCTTCACACTTACCCTAAACCCGTAAAACCCTCGACCCCAAATCCTCGAACCCTGAACCCTAAACCCTGAACCCCCAACCCCCAACCCCGTGCCCGTCGCAACAGGGCCAAGTTCATCGTGGGGAGCGTGGCGCTGCTGCTCTACGAAACGCTCACCCGTTCACCATTCACCCTGAACCCGTAAAACCTTCAACCCCCAACCCCCAAACCCTTGACCCCAAACCCTAAACCCTAAACCCCGTGTCCGTCGCAACAGGGCCAAGTTCATCGTCGGGAGCGTGGCGCTGCTGCGGGCCCACCCAGAGGGCGGACACGCGTGGCTGATGGGGCTGCGTGACGTGCCGTATGAGGTACGGACTTGTTTCTTTGGGACGTACCGTACGGGGCTTGAGCCCCCGCAAGTATGTAGTGCTTTTGACATCCCTGTGGAGCTGAAAACGGGGGGAATATGTAGGAAAATTGCGATGTTGGGCGTCAAATCGACTGAAAACGACAAAAACGACCCCAGCGGACAGTGAAACAATTGTTTTTCATCCCCCCTGCGGAGGCTCAGGCCCCATACGGTAGTCCTCCAAGTCCTCGATGCTGAAACCCGACAACGGCCCTTGATCCGGGGGCGCGGCCACGCATGCTTGTGGGGCTTCGCGGTGTGCTGTATGAGGTACGGCGCCCCTGTCCAACGCCCCAGCGCCGTAACGCCCCAACTTTCGTGTAACTTTTGTTTCTTTTAGTCCAACACACCGCTTCTACGTTCTACTAGTGCGCTCGGGGGGGTGGCAACCCCCCGGGCGCGCTGCGATCCAGGTGTCGACGACGCGAGTCCGATGACCCTGTAGCGTAGAGCCAACCCAAGGAAGGCATACCGGCCCGGCATCACAGACGGCCAAGGACGCCTCGCGGACTTGAGCTGGCTGGCCGCGGATGCGAGCAAAGGGGAAACAAGGCACCCCATGCATGCAGCCTTTTCCTGCCCAGTCCCCGCGTGTAGCGGGGCACGCCTGGCGACGCGTCCAAGTCGTCAATCAGAACACCAGAGTGGCTACGTTCAACGTGCGGACATGTCCTGCAGAGGACGAGGGACTGGTCAAACTGGCGAGTCTGGTGCAAGATTGCGCCAAGCTTAGCGTCGGTGTTGCAGCGCTTCAGGAGCTGCGCAGGACCGGCTCCGGGGAGGCGCAAGTGGCTACGGGCGACACTTCGTGTACGCTGCTGTGGTCGGGTGGGGAGCACCGGCAGCATGGGGTGGGCTTGCTGTTGTCCCCTGCATGGGCATCGGCACTCGTCTCCTGGGAGGCGGTGTCCGACCGCCTCATCCAGGCCCGCTTTGCAGCAGACCGTGGGCAGATGATCACCATCGTCAGCGCCTACAGTCCAACGGAGGCGGCGAGCGACGAGGAGGCTGGCGACTTCTACCTTCGAGTAGCGGCGCTCGCGGACAAGGCCAACGACAAACGCGATCTGCTCATCGTGGCAGGTGATTTCAATGCAGCAGTGGAGCGACTCGGTGTCCGACCACGAATGCGTTGGCAAGCACCTGCCCCTCACGGAGCCAGCGGTGGCCAGCAGGAACGGTCGCCTGCTGCTCGACACTGACACTGCATGCAGCCTGCGCGCTGCCAACACTCTCTACCCCCACAGGCCTGAGCACCAGTACACCCACATCAGCCCCATGGCTGTTGCACAGAGAAGACGGCATGCATGCTCTGTGCGCCGCCTGCACAGCGTCAAGGACTACATCCAGGTCGCGCGCCGCCGCATGCATGCGGTGACAGACTGTAGGGTGCATAGGAGCCCAAGCTGGGACAGCGATCACCGCATGGTGGTGCTGTCCATGCGCCTCCGCATGCGAGCCGCCCGCCATGCAGGCGGCTCCCAGCGGCGCGCATGGGACTCTTCACAACTGCGGCGCCCGGCTGTCCGCTGTGAGTTCAACCTCCAGCTGTCCGATCGCTTTGGGCTGCTGGAGGCCGTGCCGCCCGAGGGCGCTGATGCCCAGGCGGAGTACGACGCGATGGCTGCTGCCATTCGCGAGGTGGCCACCAACCACCACGCTCCACGCGGCAGCCGCCGGCGGCGCGGCTGGCAGTTCACTCTGTCGCAGCGCACCCTCCTGCCCATGGACGCCCGGCAGCGCGCGCACTCGGCATGGCTCAGGAGCAAGTCTGCTGCTGCCAAACGAGAGCGCAACCGCGCCAACCGCGCGGCCGACGCAGCTGTGCAGAGAGACAGGGAGAGGTGGATCGGCCAGCAGGTGGCGGAGGCGCAAGACATGCTACGCAAGAAGAATCTGCGCCAGTTTGCGCGCGCGTGCGACAGGCTGGCGGGCCGCAGCCGCAGCCATCAGATCCCACCTGCCATGCGGGACGTCTCGGGCGCGCTGCACAGCGGTCCAGACGGGGTGCTGAAGGCCATGACAGAGTCATTCGACAAGCTATATGGCGGGGAGACCAAGCTCAGCGACGAGACCCTGAACCAGCTGGAGAACGATGTAGCGGCGTTTGAGCTCACACGCGCCACAGAGGTGGACGAGGCGCACGGGCGCCCCCCTGACCTGGCTGAGACGGAGGCGTGTGTGCGAGCGTTGCGCTCGGCCGCCGCTCCGGGCGGTGACCAGCTGGACGCCATGCTGTTGCGGTGCCCACCTGCCATCGCATGGCTCCACCGGGTCATCATCGCCGTATGGCGGTCGGGGAGAGGGAGGAAAAAAACTGCTATTATCACACCATTATATAAGGGGAAGGGTCCGCGTGACTCCCCTGGTAACTACCGCGGTATAAGCCTTCTCTCTATTGCCGGGAAAGTGTACGCTGCCATACTTCTGCACCGCGTCTCCACGCAGGTTGATGGTCAGTTGCATGAGGCTCAGTGTGGTTTCAGAAAAAGCAGAGGCACTGTTGATGCGATTTTTACTCTGCGCTCGCTGAGCGCGGCACATGCCGAGTACAAACAATGCATGGCTGTGGCATTTGTCGACTATTCTAAAGCTTACGATTGCATAAACCGTGCGGCACTGTGGAGAGTCCTTAGATTATATAGTGTTCATCCGCACATTATTGATCTGTTGGAGGATCTTCACACCAACACCGCAGCTGCCGTGCGGCTGGCTGGGAAAATCGGGCACGAATTCCCCGTGTCGTCTGGTGTGCGACAGGGGTGCGTCATAGCTCCTGTGTTGTTCAGTGTTTTTATTGACCACATAGTCTCTAGTTTCACCGCGCTCACCCTCGGGGGCACTCGTCTGCCGGTGACTGGCGTCGGCATTGGTCTTCAGGCAGCCTGCCATGACGACTCTGTTTGCCCAGGCCCCCCTGGAGGGTGGGACCTGGCCATGCATGACGCATGGGGCGCAGGCAGAGCCCCATGCATGGAGTTGGACAACCATGCACCATGCCAGGCGGGGACTTTTCTGCTTCAGCGCCGCCAGTCGGCACAGCCGGCGTGGTTGGCCTCAAAGGCCAGGAGGAGGACGGTCCTTTCCTATACGCTCCTTGCCAGACATGTCCCTCAGGGACTTGTTTGGGTCTAAACTAGCCGGCGGGAGCGGTAGTCTAGACGGCAGGTAACCGGCTGGTGGCTATCGTCCTTCACAGGGCGGTGGCACTGGGACTAGTGTTGTCTTAGCTGGAATGCCATGTAACTGACCACATAGTGAAAAAGGCGCTAGACATGATGCCAGAGGGGGCTGGCGTGTCAGTCGTGACCCGAGCCGGCGGCTCTGTGTTGTCGTCGTCGGTTGAGCGCATAGTAATGCTGATGCATGCCGACGATTTATGTTTGTTCTCGCATGACCCAGCTCAGTTGGCGCTTATGCTGAAAATCCTTGACAAAGTGTCCTCTAGCTTTGGCATGCAAATCAACGCCGCCAAGACAGAAGTGATGATTTTGCCAGCAGATTTTGACGCGGATCTGCCCACGTTTGCGCTGACTGGTGGTGAAGTGAAGACCGTCTCTGCATTTAAGTATCTAGGGAGTTGGATAACCCAGAGTGGTGGTGTGGAAAAGGAGATCGGTGTGCGTGTCGGTCGCGCGCTGGGCGTGTTTGCGTCTTTTGATAAGATTTGGGCCAGCAAGAAGATGCAAGTGCAGTCTAAGATGCGGGTTTACAACACTTTCGTGCTGCCCCACTTTCTGTACGGCTGCGAAACATGGGCCCCTACTAAAACACAACTGACTCGATTGGAGGTTGCCCACTCTAACTGCCTTCGTCGCATTCTGGGTGTGCGCCTGGTCGACCGGCACAGATTAACTTATATTCGGCAGGCGTGCGACACTGAGCCAATTGAGAGCCTTGTGGCAAAGCGATCAATGCAGTGGCTAGGCCATGTGATGCGCATGCCGGCTTCTCGTCTTCCTCGTACGACTTTTGACTGCACAATGGATGTGGCTCGGCAGCAAGGCCGGCCTCCAGCCTCCTCCCGACACTATTTTCTTAAGCTACTGATTCAGCAGCTAGGCGAAACTAGTGGCACTCGTTCTGATTGGAAGACTTTTTCGGACACGGCGTTTGAGCGTGCTCAGGATAGGGTCGGGTGGAGAGCCGTGGTGTACGGTCCGGCTGCCCCTCAGGCGCCGGCCCCTCCACCACGGCGGTCAAGTAGATTGGCAAGCGCCACTTGACCCCCTATCCCCTAGAAGCAGTTAGGACCTATTTTGGAGGCGTCGCACAATGGCTCTCCTTTTTGCTCTGGGACTACACGTTGGCAGGCAGCCGGCTGGTGGCTACCGCCCCTCACAAGTAATTGTTAGGGCCAGAACTGGACTTGGGTCTAGGCGGTGGTACTAGGACTAGACGTAGTCTTTGCTGGGAAGCCGATGTAACTGTAACTGTAACTGTTTCTTTTGGACGTGGTCCTCCCAGCCAATGCTGAAACCCGACAAGCGCCCTTGATCCGGGGGGTCTGTCTTTGCCTCTGCCTTTCTGTCTCTGCCTCTGCCTTTGTCTCAACCTTGGTGTCAGTCTCGATGTGGGCCTGGGTCTCTGCCTGTCCTGTCTCAAATGCACACCTGCTCAAACACGCACACCTGCTTGCACACACACACACACACACACGCAGGAGGCGTCCCAGGCGCTCCAGACGCTCCCCGGCATCGGCCCCAAGGTCGCCGCGTGCGTGTGCCTCTTCAGCCTCGACACGCACGGCGCGATCCTGCTTGCACACACACACACACACACACACACATACACACGCAGGAGGCGTCCCAGGCGCTTCAGACGCTCCCCGGCATCGGCCCCAAGGTCGCCGCGTGTGTGTGCCTCTTCAGCCTCGACAAGCACGGCGCGATCCCGGTCGACACGCATGGTGAGCGCTCTCGACCGATCTTGACTCTTTCGAATCTTGTGACTCAGCCCGTTGGAACTCTCGAATCCGACTCGCACCGCCCTCTCAACTCTCCCGACTTCTTTCGCCTCTCTGATTTTGCCCGCTCTTGTCCGCCCTCTTGCAACTCTCTCGACTCCGGTTGCCCTGCCCCACACAAAAAAATGCAGTGTGGCAGCGACGCATGGTGAGTAAGCTCTCTCGACTCTTTCGACGCTCACCTCTTTGGGCTCTTTCGAATCTTTTGACTCAGCCCATTGTCTCAAATCTGACTCATCTTTCGAACGTGGATTGCAACACTCTCATCATCTTTTGACTCTGTCAACTCGTTCGAATATTTTGAATCCTTCGACTCAGCCCGTTCGAACTCTCAAATCCGACTTGGACCGCCCTCTCAACTCTCCCGTCTTCTTCGCCTCTCTGATTAGATGTTGGCCCTCATATAAAGCGCTGGGTAGGGATACTTCCAGTAATGGTAGTCTGCTAGTTATCTCCTACCCCCCCCCCCCCCTGACTAAGTCCGGGGTAAACAGAGACCTCCTGGTCTCTCTGTAACCAACCCCCCAGACAACTACCCCCCCCAGATGACTTTCCCCCAGCGGACCACCCCCCCGGACATAGTCCGGGCCAAAACCCGGACATAGTCCGGGGGGTAGTCCGCTGGGGGTTTGCCAGGGGGGGTAGGATCTGCCCGCTCGTGTCCGCCCTCTTGACTCTTTCAACTCTCTTGACTCCGGTTGCCCTGCCCCACAAAATAAAAGTGTGGCAGGATACGCTGTCCACCCGCCAAGGCGCATCTCGCACGCAGAGGTTCTCTGGATGCACCCCGTTGTCTCATACCTGACTTATCTGACCACTAGGAGACCGCTCTCTCAACTCTCCCGACTTCTTTGACTCTTTGATTCTGCCCGCTCTTGCCCGCCCTCTTGACTCTTTCGTCTCTCCTCTCTGCCCACCCCGACCCGCACAAAAACAACAGTGTGGCAGCTCGCGACGCGCTACTACCTGCCCAAGCTGCGCGGCAAGGCGCTCACGAGCAAGATGCACGGCGACGTCCAGGCCGCGTTCGTGTCGGTGTTTGGGCCCTTCGCGGGCTGGGCGCACAACGGTGCGTGGGCGATCGTGAGACTTGCTCGTGCCATCGTGGGACTAACGTGTGCGTATGCAGGCCGTCTTCTACCCGGGGGGAGGACGGAAAGTCGTTTGGGAGGTTTTGTGGCACCAATTTGGTGCAAGCTATAGCTTGGGAAGGGCCTTGTGCCGTATTCGTCTTTTTCCGGTAAATTTCTAGCCGGTTTAAAAGACACGCGCCTGCAGCGCCCACACGCTGGCACGCTGGGGCGAGGACCTTGACCTTCACCTTCACCTTGAATAAAGCTCAACCCATTCAGTGGATTGGTGGTCTGGCAAGCCTGCCAGATAGAGCTCGTCAAGAGCCTTCAAGTGACCTGTACATCAGGGCAAACAGTCGATAGGAGGTTGACTTTCAACACGGCCAAAGACAACTCCGGCCAAAAACAAAAACGCTGCGCGGGGTAGGGCAGCAGCAGCGCAGTTCCATGAGCTGCGCCATTGGAAGGCCTCTGTCCGCACTCCCCGCCAGTGATTCCCCTGCGAGCCGTATACCGCTCCGAGCCGGATTTCTCATTTCCCAGAAAACCACCCCACACTTGGTGGGAGAGGGCGTGGAGCGGTGCGTTGGAAAGCTCGTGCCGAGAGCAGCGCAGCGGCATGCGTCGCATGAATACCCGCTGAGTATTGTGCCTGGTATGAGTGGTCAAAGTTGCTGGAGCCGGCAAAAAAACTAATTACTAAAATCCTTCCCAGGGACCACTGCTCCCCGCCAAGCGCCACGGCCCTCTGAACACGCATCACTCGTCGTGTACAAACCCTAAACCCTTTTAGGAACCCTACCTTAACCCTGACCCCCTAAACCCTAAACCCTAAACCCCTAAACCCTTTACCCCGCAGTGCTCTTCATCAGCGAGCTCGCGTCGCAGCGGGCGCGGCTGCCGGAGGCCCTGCAGGTAAGGGGAGGAGGGGGCTTGCTTGGGGAGGGGCAGGAGGAGGGGGGGGACCCGTGATGCCTCCACCCAACCAACGCCTCATGAAAAAAAGTGAAGGCGTGAGACACACACTCTTGGTGGTGGGGGGGGGGGGGGGGGGCGGCTGGGCGCTCAGCAAATTCTCCCTGTGACTGCGTCCACGTGGGAGATGCACAATGTGAGTGGCTGTCGGAGTGCGGCTGTTGGGGCACCCGAAGGCGGCGCGGACCCACGTCCGGCAGTGGTGCTCATAGGCAGGCGCGATGCTCTGCCAAGGGCGGCGGTGGTGACGACCCTCCCCCTCACAAGCACACGCACACGCACACGCACACGCACACGCACACGCACACGCACACGCACACGCACACGCACACGCACACGCACACGTGCACACGCACACGCACACGCACATGCACACGCACACGCACATGCACAAACACACACACACCTGCATGCACCCGACTGCAAGCGCGTTTGTAGCATACTCGCCTCACTTGTATGTACTACTTGTACTGACCATGAGGCAACTGTTACACCTAGTTCCTTTTGTCCTATTGTTACATTGGTTCCGGTGCCATGGCCCTCCGAGAGGCCCACAGCGTTGCACTGTCAAGAGCGGCTGAGGTGATGCCCCCCCTCCCTCTCCCCCTCACACGCACACGCACACACACACACACATGCGCCCGACTGCAGGCAGCGCGCTCGCCCAGCAGCGGCGGTAAGGGCAAGCGCGGTGCTCTGTCAAGAGCGGCGGTGGTGACGCCCTCCCCCTCACACGCACACACACACACACACACACACACACACGCGCACAGACACACACACGCACGCGCACATGCATGTTCCCAACTGCAGGCAGCGCGCACCTGACTGCAGGCGACGGTAAGGGCAAGTGCAGTGCTCTGCCAAGAGCGGCGGAGGTGACGCCCTCCCCTTCCCCCTCCTCACACGCACACACACGCGCACAGACACACACACGTCCGCACACGCGCACGCACATGCACACGCACACGCACATGCATGCGCCCGACTGCACGCGACGCGCACGCCCCGGCAGCGGCGGTAAGGGCAAGCGCGGTGCTCTACCAAGAGCGGGGGAGGTGACGCCCCCCCCCTCACACGCACATGCACACGCACACACACACATGCACACGGACACGCACATGCAGGCGGCGCGCACGCCCAGCAGCGCTGGTAAGGGCAAGCGCGTCAAGGGTGGTGGGGGTGATGACGGCGGCGACGGCGCGGAAGGCTCTGACATCGACGCTGGCGCTGTCGAGGGGGCGGCGGGGTCGGACGCAGAGTGGGAAGCGCAGCGGGCGGCTTCTGTGAAGGGCAAGGGGGGCGGCAAGCGGGGCGGCAAGGCGGGCAAGGCCACGGGAGCGGGCGCGGGCCTGTTCCCGGACTCGCCCGTTGAGGTCAAGTCCGAGCCCAAGGAGGAGATGAGCAGCGCTGAGGAGGGGGCGGGGAGGATTGCGCGGAAGAAGGGGCGCGGCACACCGCAGGGGCAATAGGCCGAGTGGAGTGTGTGTGCGTCCTCAGTCTGTGGGGCGCCTTTGGTGACTGCAGGGGCAGTGGGCGAGAGGAGGTTGCGGATGGCAGGAGGCTGGCAGGAGGGAAGGCAAACAGAGAGTGAGAGCAGCAGGATGGCAGGTGGTTCTGGGGAGAAGGCCCCGCGCAGCTTTATATTATTTCTAAAAGTTACAAGTTACATGCACCGGAGCACCCGGCTGCTAGGGTGTGAATATTGGATGCAGGGTCGGACACTACGCGCGCGCGCGAGACTAGCGTGCCAGACCGCCACCGCCTACGCCCCCTCCTCCACCGCCAGCGCCCGCGTCGCCTGCTCCACACACCAGTCCGCCGCCGCCGCGCCCACCCCTCGCGCGAGCAGGTTCCCGCACAGTGCCGCCGCCATGCCCTCCCCCGCCGTGCACGCGTCCCCGTACCGCGCGCCGTACGCGTCACCGACGGCCTCGGCCGCAGCGCGCAGCGCGCCCTGCGCACTCGCCCGCTCCCGGCGCCCCCGCGCCACACGCGCGAGGCTGGCGGCGGCGAGCAGCTCGCGCGCCGCGAGCGACGCGTGGAGGTCGGACCCGGGCGCGGTGACCTCCACGGCCTCGCGTGCGCTGGCGACCTGCTCGGGGTCGAGGTCCCCGCCGCATGCATCGAGTTGAAGCCGGGTGAGCGTCCACAGCGAGCACTCGAGCCACGAAAGCTGCAGCAGCGACACGCCAGGCTCGTCCACGATCCCGGGCGACGCCCAGCCGTTGCCCAGCCGCACGCGCGCCGCGCGCGCGTGCAGCTCGGCCCTGGTCTCGACGAGCATGCGGTCGACGTAGCTCGCGGTCTTTGGGGAAGCACGTGCGGCACGCGTGCAGTTGTGGGGGGGGGCGGGAGGCGGGGGCGTGTCAGTCATCGAGCCTAGGCGGGTAGCAGAAGCATGTGGGTGCGGCGTGCATGCGATCACCTCGTTGAACTACGCTTTAGTTAGCGGAAGCATCATCTGCGTAGACTAAGAAACCCAGCATCATGCAGGCGGCCCGCATGCACACGACGTGGCTCGCGGTCTTCAAGAGGTAGGGTGGTTAGAGTGCGCACGGCGCGCGTGGTAGCGCGGGGGGGGGGGCGGCGTGACAGTCATTGCACCTAGCTGGCTAGCAGAAGCATATGCAGGCGTACATGCATGCATGCATGCGCTGGCGCCCATCTGGGAGCCCATCTATATGGCTCGGTGCGCCTGCCATCTTTGGTCCCCGCACATGCCCACCCACCCCAGCCATCAAGACCCAAAACAGCCCCACCCCCACATACCATGGACCCCCCCACCCCGACCCACCCACACCATCAGAAAAAGGGCCCAATTTCTCTCGGGGGCTGCGCACCCGGACCTCCGCTACCCACCCAGAGACCCACCCAGAGACACAACCTGGAAACCCGCCCAGAGACCCACCCGGAGAAGCCCACCAGAACCCCCCCCCCACCCCCCCACAACCGAGTCGACTCACGTTGGCGTCCTTCTTCGCGTGCGCCTCGCCCGACGCCGCCGCCAGCTGCTCGCCCGTGAGTGCCGCCTGGGCCACGAAGTCTGCGAGCGACGGTGGCAGGCCGGCCTCAAATGCACAGCGGTCGCACCCGCAGACGAACCCGTATGTGCGCTCCAGGTGCGCCCTCCGCGCGTCCACGGGTGCCATCAGGCGCGGCCCGAGGTACGAGACCGTCAGCTGCTCGCCAGCCGCGATGCCGCACCCCGCGCGCACCGCCATCGCGCCACCCTCCACCACGCACGCAGCGTTCGGGCTGCAAGAGTGGTTGAGCAGGCTGAAGAGGGGGTAGATGGCGACGAGGCCACCGGGGAGCGCGGGCGCACGCCCGGCCGCGACCAGGCCGGGGTCCTGCGATGAGCACCCGTACGCGTTTGCGCTCGCCACCCGAGACAGCCCCCTCACATCCAGGCCTCCGGCACCGAGCATGCTCTGCGCTGCTGCATCCCGCACACCGCCGGGCTCGCCGCCGATCAGGAGGCGGGCCTGCGCCAGCCGGCACGCGTGGTCCGCGTGTTCCACACCGCGCCCGCCGCTCGCGCCTGACGAACTCGGTTCTTCGTCCGCGACGCTGCGGCCCTCGCCTTGACTGCCGCCTCCGCAACCCGTCCGCGCCAGCAGCGACAGCCACGCGCGCTGCGCATCGTCCAGCCGCCCCGACGCCTGCGCCTCCTGCAGCTGCGTCACGAGGCTCGAGCCCGATGGATAGCTGTCCTGCGCGTCGTCCGGCCCGGAGTGCACAATCGCTAGCGGGGCGGTGTCTAGCATGAGTAGCTCGCCGCGCGAGAGGTCACGCGTCGCCACCCAGCCCAGCCCGGCGCCCGGCACAAGCGCCAGCTCGATGCCGGGGTGCAGCCGATGCGGCGGCTGCAGGCTGTCGCTGCTGGCCGGCACGCCCGTCACAGCTGCAGCTGCAGCTGCTGCACACGTGCAGCCAGGATTCACTGCAGCATCAACACGGACCCACGGGTGGGCACTGCTGCCGCTGCTGCACGCATCACGGCATGGAGCGGCTGCCATGCGGCTGCATGTGTGCCATGCATGCACATGTGTGCCACGGGGGCCGCCGAACCGACGGGCGGCTTGTCGATAAGGACCAGGAGAACAGTTTTGGCAGGTAAGCATGTTGAACTAGCTAGTAGTGCTCTTGATGATCCAACTGATGAACGGAAGAGTGTGGAATCGTGTGTGGCTCGCTTTTCTCCACGACCCAACACTCCAAGCACTCCCCACTCCCCACTCCCCTTCCTTGCCCGTTTTTTTCCTGTGTGCGTGCACTTGTGCGACATGCAGCGGAGCGCGGTGCAGGGAGGTTTGCATCGGTGAGCGACCAACAGCCGCACAGCAAAAACACCTGGGAGTAGGACCGTCCCTGCAGCGCTGAGGCCGCTCTCCCTGCAAAGCGCATGAAACACTAATATCTCTCCAATTAGTGGTGGTGTTGGGCTGGGCCTGTCGACGCACTGAGCACGCAATCGCTTTGTGTTGCATGCCGACAGGTCTGGAGTGCGCCCCTGCGCCCCTGCGCCGCTGCGCCCCTGCGCCCCTGATGCCAGGAGGTCGAGGGTGGTGGCGAGGGCGGGTGGTGGCTCCACGCCCAGGTGAGTTGGCACCCCCCCCTGGTGCTGGCACGCAACCCCCACGCGTTGCATGCCATGCATGCAAGAGAGACCTTGGTACAGCAACGGTACATCCGCGGTCTACCCCCGTCTGCCCTCACTCATCTCCCCCCCCTCCCCTCCCCACAGCATCCTCAACCTGCTGGGGCCGGGCGGCGCCCCCGGCTCGCTGAGCACGCAGGCCGCTGCTGCGCCTGTGGCCGACCTGCCGGGCATCCAGCTGTCCATGCCGCAGCTGCCAGAGCAGCTCTCCGGGCTGCAGCTGCCGCAGCTCGCGGGCATGTCCCCGCACTGGGGCACCGCGCGGTTCGCGGACGCAGTCTCGCAGCTGCGGGCCGGCCCCGCGCAGTCTCTGGAGCAGGCACAGCAGGCGCTCGCGTCGGCCCTCCCAGCCTCCCTGCCGTCCCTGCCACAGCTGCCGTCGTCGCTGCCGTCGCTGCCGGTGTCGCTGTCGGTGTCCCTGCCGGGCCTGCCGGCGGAGCTGCTCTCCGCGGTGTCGGCTGCGGGCGACGGTGCAACGTCTGCAGCAGGTTAACCCTAAACCTAACCTAAACTCCTAAACCCTAGAACCTCTTACACACACACACACACAAGAGAGAGAGAGAAGAGGGAGAGAGAGAAGAGAGAGAGAAGATAGAGAGAGATCGTTGCAGATACTCTGAACGGCAGAACTAGATGGGCTGTTTGTGCGACACACACACGCGCACACACACACACGCTTATGCACACAAATTTTGCATGTTCACACGTGTGTCCTGCAGGAACAAAGCGGTGGTGCTGTGTACTTGGGCCCTGCCGACGCGCTCTTGCAAGGGCACTGTCACACACGCACGCGCACACGGACACACACGCGCACACACACGCGCACACACACGCCCCCCCTCCCACACACACACATGCGCACCCCCCCACACACACATGCACCCACACCCCACCGCACACACGCATGCAGGCGCGCTGCTGTCTGCTGCTGGAGCGGGAGGCAGGCCCGGCGGTGCCGCGGTGGCCCACACTTTGGCACACACATACTCGGCCGCACACACACACACACACACACACGCACACACACAAAACACACTCACACACACACACACCTCCTCACACATGCGCACGCACACACACACACACACATGCACACGCCCCCCCCCTTCCCCCTTACGCAGGCGCGCTGCTGTCCGCTGCCGGCGAGGGCGGCGGCCACGGCAGCGCCGCGGTGGCCCCGCACTTTGGCGCGCGCATTCTCGGCCGCGCCGGCGCCGGGCTCTCCGACTGGGCGTCCAGCGGGCTCGCGTCGCTGCAGACCGCGGCGCTCTCGCTGCCGGCATCTATCAGCGGCGGTGGCGGCGGAGACGGCAACGGCAGCGGTGGCGGCCGCCTGGCGCCCGGCCTCGTTTCTGCCCTGGCCGAGCTGCGCGGCGCGCTCGGGGAGCTGCAGACCAACACGCAGGTGTGTGTGGTGGGGGGGGGGGCTGGCTGGCTGACTGGCTGGCTGCATAAGAATGGCTGGGTGGCTGGCTCGATGGGTGGCTGGATGGCTGCATAAGGGTGACTGGCTGTCCGGCCGGCAAGCTGGCTGGCTGGCTGGTTGGCTATCTGGCTGGCTGGCTGGTTGGCTGGCTGACTGGCTGGCTGGCTGGTGGAGCGCATTGGAGGGAGCACACACACACACGCAGCTGCTGCTCGCGACCCTGCCGTCCCCCATGCACACACACACACGCATGCATGCAGCTGCTGCTGCTCGTGACCCTGCCCTCCTCCATGCACACAAACACACTCTGTCACACACACACACTTGCACACACCTCGCAGCTGCTGCTCCCGACCCTACTGTCCCCCATGCACACACACTGTCGCACACACACAGACACATGCACACACACACACACGCAGCTGCTGCTCGTGTCCCTGCCGTCCCCCATGCACACACACATTGTCACACACAACACACACTCACACATACACACCTCGCAGCTGCTGCTTTAGACCCTGCCGTCCCCCATGCAAACACATGCACACACACACACACACACACACCTTGCAGCTGCTGCTCGCGACCCTGCCGTCCCCCATGCACACACACACACACACTTGGCAGCTGCTGCTCTCTACCCTGCCGTCCCCCATGAACACACACACACCCCTTACAGCTGCTGCTCGCGACCCTGCCGTCCCCCATGCACACACACACACACACACCTTGCAGCTGCTACTCGCGACCCTGCCGTCCCCCGGCAGCGATGTTGCGCTGTCCGCTGACGGAGCGCGCGCTGCGCTCGGCGCGCTCGCGCAGCAGCAGGTGCGTGTGCATGGGTGTGTGTGTATGTGTGTGTGTGCAGCAGCTGGTGTGTGTGTGTGTGTGCAGCAGCAGGTGTGTGTCCGCTGACTGCACGCACGCCGCGCTCGGCGCGCTCGCGCAGCAGCAGGTGTGTGTGCATGGGTGCGTGTTCATGTGTGTATGTGTGTGTGCAGCAGCTGGTGTGTGTGTGTGTGTGTGTGTGTGTGCGCGCAGCAGCAGGTGTGTGTCCGCTGACGGAGCGCGCGCTGCGCTCGGCGCGCTCGCGCAGCAGTAGGTGTGTGTGTGTGTGTATATGTGTGTGTGTGTGTGTGCAGCAGCAGCAGCAGGTGTGTGTGTGTGTGTGAGAGAGTGTGTGTCTCGTGCAAGAGCAGGCATGCGTGCGTGTGCGCGTATGTGTGTGTGTGTGTGTGTGTGTTTGCACATCAGCAGCAGCATGTGTGTGTGCGTGCGTGTTCCGCAGTCTTGTCAACTAACCCCCACCCCCCAAACCCTGTGTTGCAGGCTGCCGCCGTGGCTGGTGTTGTGGGCAACGCGCTGCCAGGCGCGGGCGCGGCGGTGTCTCGCGTGGCGGCCGCGCTTGAGGCTGCACAGGTGTGTGTGTGTGTGTGTGTGTGTCGGCCGCGCTGGAGGCTGCACAGGTGTGTGTGTGTGTGTGATGTGTGTGTGTGTGTGTGTCGGGGGGGAGGGGGGCGATGCACTGCCGGGCGCGGGCGCGGCGGTGTCACGCGTGGCGGCCGCGCTGGAGGCTGCACAGGTGTGTGTGTGTGTGTGTGTGTGTGTGTCGTGCGCGACGAGAAGAAAATGACCAACCAGTGACCTCCTGAGTGACCTCTCCCTCCCTCTCTTCCACCCCCTCTCTCTCGCTATCTTCTTAAGGCGCACAGCCACTCTTTGCTGCTGGTGAGCGTGCGCACGCTAAACTGACCTCTCCCCCCCCTCTCTCTCTCTTCCTCTGTGTCTCTCCCTCTTTCGTTCTCTCTCTCCCTCTCTCTCCCTCTCTCTCCCTCTCTCTCCCTCTCTCTGCCTTTCTTTTTGTGGCAATACACACAGGCGAACGGCCTCGGCGGTCACTCCCTGCTGCTCGTCGGCGTCGTCGCGAGCACGCCCAACAAACGCCAAACAACATAAAAAGAACCGACTGCCAACTGGCCAACACACATACAAACAAACCAATACACACAGGCGAACGGCCTCGGCGGTCACTCCCTGCTGCTCGTCGGCGTGCTCACCCTCGTGGTCGGCGCGGGCGTCGTCGCGAGCATGCCCAACAAAAAGTACGACGGGTATTCCGACCTGCTGCCGTTTGATGACCCCGCGAAGCTGGGCCATGCGTATGATGCAGCAGAGGTATGTGTGCGTGTGTGTGTGTGTGTATATGTGTGTGTGTTTTGTACGTGTGCGTGTGTGTGTGTGTGTTTGTGTGCGACCTGCTGCCGTTTGATGACCCCGCGAAGCTGGGCCATGTGTATGATGCAGCAGAGGTGTGTGTGCGTGTGTGTGTATGTGTGTGTGTGTGTGTTTTGTCCGTGTGCGTGTGTGTATGTGTGTGTGTTTGTGTGTGTGTGTTTGTGTGTGACCTGCTGCCGTTTGATGACCCTGCGAAGCTGGGCCATGCGTACGATGCAGCAGAGGTGTGTGTGTGTGTGTGTGCGCGTGTGTGTGTGTGTGTGTGTGTGTGTGGTCGATTTCACAGTCCGTCGAACGCCTTTGATGGCGTTGTAGTGTGTGTGTGTGTGTGTCAGTGGTGCAGTCCTCGATCGTGTCCAGCCTCTATCCCTCTCTCCCTTTCCTTCTGCCTCTCTCCCCCCCTCTCTTTCTCTCCCTCTCACTCTCTCTCTCTGCCTTCCCCTCTCCCTCTCCCCCTCCCTTCCTCTCTGATTCTACCCCCACTCCCCCCCTCTCTCCTCTCTCTCTCTCCCTCTCTCTCTCACGCACACACACACATACACACACACACACGCATGCCCAGGAGAAGCAGGAGCGCTTCATGGCACTCATCGTGCCACACACACACACACTCACACACACACACGCACACGCACCCGCACACACCCGCACACACACGTGTGCGCACACACACACACACACACGCACGCGCGCACACGCACACACACGCACCACAGGTTGAGGAGTACTTTCGGCGGCGGCCGGTGTCGGTCGCACTGAGGAGCGCCCAGGTGCGTGGATGCGTGTGTGTGTGTGTATGTGGGTGGGTGTATGTGGGTGGGTGCATGTGGGTGGGGGGGGGCTGTTTTGTGCGTGCATGTATGTGTGTGTGCGCACGTGTGTGTGTGGGGTGGGACGCTGGTTTGTGCGGGCATGTGTGTGTGTGCTTGTGTGTGTATGTGTGTGTGCGGGGCTGGTTTGTGCGTGCATATGTGGGGCTTGCTTGTTTGTGCGCGTGTGTGTAGAAGGAGAGGGGGGGGCTGGTTTGTGCGTGCATCTTTTGTGTGGGGGGTGTGCTTGCTTGTTTGTGCGTGTGTGTGTGCGTGTTTGAGGCGTGTGTGGCGGGCTCTAGGGGGGTTGGAAGCGTGGGGGGGTTGGGAAGCGTGCACAGGATGCGCACCCCCCTCACATGTGCTTGCGCGTGTGTGTGTGTGTTTGTGCGTGTGTGTGGATGTGAGTATGTGTGTTTGTGTGTGTGGGTGTGTGTGTGTGTGTCACCTGGTGCCCGGCTGCCGGGATGTGTCAAACTCGTGCGTGTGCACGTCAGCGGTGGTACGCGCATGCCATAAAGCATCTCAACACGCCATGTGCCACACACACACATGACGCTCAAAACAAACACACACACACACACACACCGATCGCCACCGAGATGGCTTTGGCGCGTCCGTTCTCACACACACACACGCGTGCACACACACACACACACACACTCCCCCCTTCCCAGATTGCCACCGAGATGGCTGGCTTCAGTGCGTCCCTCCTTCCCCGCCACACACACACACACACACACTCACACAGATCGCCACCGAGATGGCTGGCTTCGGTGCATCCCTCCTCACGGACATCTGGACCGGGCGCCGCGAGGCCAACGAGCCGGCGCGCGCGGCGCAGCTGCGCGGGGTGATCGAGCGCCTGGGACCGGCTTTCGTGAAGGTCCGTCACACGCCCCAAACCCTTTTTGAGCCCCAAACCCTTTTTGAGTGTGGATTTTGAGTGCGAGTAGACTCAAAATTGAGTTTTGAGGACTGCACACGGGTTTGCCAACGAGCCGGCACGCAGGGCGCAGCTGCGCGGGGTGATCGAGCGCCTGGGGCCGGCTTTCGTGAAGGTCCGTCACATGCCCCGAACCCTGTTTCAGTGTGGATGTTGAGTGTGACGAGACTCAGAATTGAGGTTTGAGTTGAGGACTGCTCACGGGGTTGCCAACGAGCCGCGCGCGCGTTGGGCTGCGCGGGGGGTCGTTGTGCACCTGGGCCGGCCTTTGTTAAGGTCCGTCACACATAATTTCCGCCGCAAACCCTGTTTGAGTGTGGATTTTGCGTGCGGGTGGACTCAAGACTGATTTTTTAGGATTGCACACGGGTTTGCCAACAAGCTGCGCGCGTGCGACGCAGCTGCGTGGGGTGATCGGGCGACTGGGGCCGGCCTTCGTTAAGGTCTCACACGGAACTTCCGCCCCAAACCCTGTTTGAGTGTGAATTTTGAGTGCGGGTAGACTCAAAATTGAGTTTTGAGTTTTGAGGACTGTAGACGGGCTTGCCAACCAGCCGGCGCGCGTGCAAAACTGCGCGGGGTCATCGAGCGCTCGGGGCCGGCTTTGTCAAGGTCCGTCACACGGAACTTCCGCCCCAAACCCTGTTTGAGTGTGAATTTGAGTGCGGGTAGACTCAAAATTGAATTTTGAGTTTTGAGGACTGTACACGGGGTTGCTAACGAGCCGCACGCGCGGGGCGCAGCTGCGCGGGGATGATTGAGCGCCTTGGGCCGGCCTTCGTGAAGGTCTGTCCAGGGACAGTAAAAGTTGCAGTGTCGTCGACCTTCTAGCAAGGACATCATCTAGTCCTAGTACCGCAGCCCAGGCCCAAGTCCAGCTCTGGCCCCGTGGCTCCCGTCTGTAGTGCTCGGGCGCTACACACCGAGCAAGGCCGAATACGCTGGCTGTAGGTACCTCACACACGATTGTAAAAAGGTCCGTCTGCTCAATGGGAACCGTCGCCCCGAGCACCTGAAATACACGTGTGTTTTAGCTAGAGTTTGTGGTTTGAGTGCCCCCATATTTTTTTAGTTTTGAGGAGCCTCAAAATTGAGTTTTGGGGTTTCGAGCACTGCACACGGGCTCGCCAACAAGCCGGCGCGCGCGGCGCAGCTGCGCGGGGTCGTTGAGCGCCTGGGGCCGGCCTTCGTTAAGGTTCGTGTGAACTTGAGCCTCACACGGGGTCGTCGCCCTGACTGGTTGGCCTCGACTCAACGCCCTGGATGATCTCACCCTCACACCTCCACACTTCCACGCCCGACCTGGTCTCAGCACAGGCCTGACAACACACTCCTTGTGCTTTCAGGGCCGTACGCAAATTTGTCGAACCTTTTTGACACAACGCCCTGAATTTTCACCCGACCACCCACCCACCTGACATGGTCTGACCTGACGTGGACACAGGCCTGACAACACAACACACAACTTGTGTTGTTAGGGCTGTACGCATTTTTTTTAACCAAAGCCTCATGCGGGAAGTGGTTTGCCTCAACACAACGCCCTGAATGTTCACCCGACCACCCACCCACCTGACCTGGTCTGACCCGAGCACTTAAACGTACTGTCCTGCCCTTTCTGTCTCAGACTTTCAGTCGTGTTCGTTTGATTACAGTCACGTGTGACGACGGAGGTCACGGCTCGGGGCAGAGCCAGACCTCGACGGAGGTCACGGCTCGGGGCAGAGCCAGACCTCCACCGGCCGCAGATGGTGACCATGCCAAAACAGGCTTGTGATATCACCATCCACAACTGATGTCGAGCGGCCGGACTCTGCAGCTAAGCACCACTCTCCTTAACTCTCCAACTGTGAAAAACATGACGTAGAACTCAAACCGAAAAGCACCGTCTAGGGTGGGTGGGTGGTAACCAAAAGGCTGCGAAAGGAACGTGAAGACGCAAACTGACTGAGAGAAGGAGCGGTGCTAGCGACCCAAGAAGACGGATAGGAATCTTGGGGTGCTGGCACCATGAGAGGCTTCTGTAAATCTCAGTTCACACTTGGAAAGTCTCATTCGACAGAAACTCCAGTTTTATATCCACCCTATGGGTTTGCCTGTGAGGTTTATAGAAAACCATCAACACGCCCCCCCCACCACACACACACAGGTGGCCCAGGCTATCTCCACACGAGTGGATCTGCTTCCACCGGCGTACTTCACGCAGATCGCGCTGCTGCAGGTGTGTGTGTGTGTGCGTGCGTGCGTGCGTGTGTGTGTGCGCATGCGTGCGTGTGTGTCTGCGTGCGCGCGATTTGTGAAGGTCGCTCAGGCTCTGCCCACGAGTGTTGGTGGACCTGCGGCCACCGGCGTATTTCACGCAGATCGCGCTGCTGCAGGTGTGTGTGCGTGTTTGCGCGCGTGTGTGTGTGTGTGTGTGTGTGTCTGCGTGCGTGTGTGTGTGTGTGTGTGTGTGCGCGCATGCGTGCGTGTGTGTCTGCGTGTGTGTGTGTGTGTGCGTGTGTGCAAATGTAAAGGTCGCTCAGGCTCTGCCCACGAGTGTTGGTGGATCTGCTGCCACCAGCGTACTTCACACAGATTGCGCTGCTGCAGGGGTGTGTGTGTGTGTGTCTGCGTGCGTGTGTGTGTGTGAATGTGCGTGTGTGTGCGCGCGCGTGCATGCGTGCGTGTGTCTGCGTGTGTGTTTGTGTGCGCGTGTGCGAATGTAAAGGTCGCTCAGGCTCTGCCCACGAGTGTTGGTGGACCTGCTGCCACCAGCGTACTTCACACAGATCGCGCTGCTGCAGGTGTGTGTGTGTGTGTGTGCGCGCATGCGTGTGTGCGTACGTGTGTGTGTGCGATTTGTGAAGGTCGCTCAGGCGATGACCACGAGTGTTGGTGGATCTGCTGCCACCGGCGCTGCTGCAGGTGGGGGGGGGGGGATGGGGACGGTGCACACACACACGCACACACACACACACACACGACCATCGATCCATGCACGCAGAAACACACACGCGCGCACACATGCACATACACAAACATGCTCGTGCATACACACACACACATAGTCGGGGTTCACATGCGCACCGTGGGGGACAAGTGCATACACACACACACGCGCGCATACACGCGCACACACACACACAAACAGACACACACCCATGCCCCCCCCCCACACACCCAGGACCGCGTGCCGCCGTTCCCGTGCGACGAGGCGTACGCGGCGATGGAGGCCGCGTTTGGCCAGCCGCCGTCTGCCGTGTTCTCTGCAATCTCTACAAAGCCGGTCGCAGCAGCAAGCCTGGGGCAGGTGTGTGTGTGTGTGTGTGTGTCTCTCCCTCTTTCCCTCTCCCTCTTTCTCTCCCCCCCCCCCTCGCACTCTCTCTCTCTCATCTGATCCGCCGTCTGCCGTGTTTTCTGCGATCTCTACAAAGCCGGTCATGACGGCAAGCCTGAGGCAGGTGTGTGTGTGTGTCTCTCTCCCTCTCTCCCGCACTCCCTCTCTTTCTGCCCCTCTCTCTCTCCCACACACACAACACACACATGCATCTTTGCAGGTGTACCGTGCCACACTCCGCGACAAGCTCTCTGCCTCTCCCTCTCTCTCTCTCTCTCTCTCTCTCTCTCTCTCGCCGCCTCTCTCCCCCTCCCTCACCCCCCCCTTTCCCCCCACCAGGTCTACCGCGCAACCCTCCGTGACGGCGGCGGCGAGGTCGCCGTCAAGGTCCTTCGCCCCGGCGTGCTCGAGCGCGTCGGCCTCGACCTCTACCTCATCCGCAATGCGGGGGCGTCGTTCAACGCAACCAAGCAGATGAACACTGACTGGGTCGGGGTCATTGACGAGTGGGCGCTGCGCTTCTTTGCCGAGGTGCGTGTGTGCGTGCGTGTGCGTGTGTGTGCGTGTGTGTGAGTACTGAAAGAGAGAGAGAGAGAGGGAGAGAGACCATGCGCATGAACACGGACTGGGTCGGGGTCATCGACGAGTGGGCGCTGCGCTTCTTTGCCGAGGTGCGTGCGCGTGCGCATGCGTAACAAGAGAGATCGTACTGAAAGAAAGAGGGAGGGAGAGAGAGACCAAGCAGATGAACACAGACTGGGTCGGGGTCATGACGAGTGGGCACTGCGCTTCTTTGCCGAGGTGCGTGCGCGTGCGCATGCGTGTGTTTGACAGAGACAGTACTGAAAGAGAGAGAGAGAGGGAGAGAGATCAGGCGCATGAACGACGGCTGGGCCGCAATCAGCTGACGCTGTGGTCACATTCTTCGCAAACGACCTGGACTTGCGAACGACCTCTCGCGCCCGGCGTGCCCTCACCGCCATTTGACCACCCCCCATGGCTTGTGCCATGTGCGCGCGTGTGCATGTGCACAGATGGACTACTGGCGCGAGGCCCGTATCTGCTACAGCATCTCTTGAGCACCCACCTGGTACCGATCCCCCCTGGGACCCCCCTGGGACCCCCCCTCTGGGACTCACCCACCAGTGATTTCCTTAGCGCCCCCGCAGCCCCCGCTACGGGGGCAAAACGGGGAATGTGGGGGGAAAATGCGGGGGCGAATCGCGAAAACTTCGCTCCGAAAAGATTGAAAATCGGCAATTTTCACACTTTTCGCAAAAAAAAACGCTCCCTGCGGGGGCACTTCCCTCTAATGTTGCAGGTTCAAACAGGACATGATCGGTCTCCTTAAGGACACCACTGTCTCCCACCCACCCCCCGCTCGTGCGTGCGTGTGCGTGTGTGCGCAGATGGACTATGAGCGTGAGGCCCGCAACGGCGCACGCCTCGCGAACGACCTCTCGCGCCTGCCCGGCGTGCTCGTGCCATCTGTCGTGCCGTCGCTGTCGACCGGCGAGGTGCGTGTGTGCGTGCGTGTGCGTGTGTGTGTGTGTGTGTGTGTGTATGTGCGCGCGTGCCTGTGTGTGTGTGCATGTGTGTGTGTGTGTACGTTTGTGCATATGTGTTTGTGTGTGTGTGTCTGTGTGTATACGTGTGTGTGTGAAAGTGGGCGCATGTATGTGCGCCTGCCTGGCGTGCTCGTGACCGCCGTCGTTCCGTCGCTGTCGACCGGCGAGGTGCGTGTGTGCGTGTGTGTAAGTGTATGTGTGTGTGTGTGTCAGGGGTGTATTCGGGGGCATGCCACTCATCTGTTTTCCAGGAGAGGGCCTCCCTGACTCATCGGCTTTCCAGGAGAGGGCCTCATGGACTCATCGGCTTGCCATTTTTTCCCGGGGGCTGCGCCCCCGGACCTACGTCAGACACGATGGTGCCCCTTCCACTCTCTCACTCACATCCCCACTAGCTGCATGTGCGTCAATGCGAAAATCACCACCATGATCAATCAAATTTAGAATTATTCCGAATCAAAATAAATAAATAAATCAGGCCCTGAGGGGGCCCTGTGGGGCCAAGAGGCGTCAACAGGGAAAACAGTAGACAGCGCAAAGGCTTTAGCGCTTCTTAAGGTCAAAGAGGGGGAAGTCGTCTTCATCGGACTCGAGCTCATCAGGCTCACCAGCGTCCTCCTCCTCAACAATGTTCCCCTCAACATCAAACGCGACCGCCGGGTCGACGTCCTCCAGCCCCTCCTTCTTGAGGATGCGTTGGATGCTGAAGCCACGCTCGACCTCGGCGGTGTGCACAGCCATCACGTAGTACACGTTCATGAGTAGGATGATGTTGGGCACCATGAGAGAGTCGGAGCTGCGCGCAATGAAGCGCCACAGGTTGAGCATAGTTGCCGAGGGGGTGAGCGCCAGCCTGTCCTTGATGACGGTCTTGACATGCTTGAACTCAGTGTCGAGCGTGGCCATGAATGACTCGCCGCGCGCAGAGAAGGGAGAGTTGGGCAGCCCATCCCCGGACCAGAAGTGGTCCTTAAGCTGCTGAAAGGAATCGTTGCCGAAGTCATCTAGCTCTGCGTGCCCCATACCAATGTACTGAACTGGGTCAAAGATGGTGAAGCAGGCCAGAATATCAAGGGAGGGGTCGTCGTCGAAAAAACTCTCCTTCAGGCTCTCAATGGCCGCGTCAGCAAAATCTGCTGCAAACTTGTATGCGGTGGTCATCTTGAAATTGCCCTTGAAAAACTTGACCTTGGCAGGTGGTGGGGCGCCTGAGGTGGTGGGCGGGGTCCACACCCCGTCATCATCGACGTTATCAACTAGGCCCTTGGCAGTTGGGCAGGTCTCAGCAGAACAAAAGGTTAGGTTCTTAAAAACGTTAAGCTGGGCAATGGTGGCGGTCAAACGTTTTTTCAGGTCGAGGGGCTTAATGCTGTTGCTCTGCAACGCCTTGTAAAGCTTATCGACAGGGCTCAGCAAATCGATCTGTAGAAACAAAAAGACTGCCTGCTTATAACTCAAGAGCTTCGACAGAACGAGCCTAGCCTTTTCCCACGTCTTTGAGCGCGTCGACACCTCATCGGGGCAGTCCTTCCTAAGGGTCAGGTATTCAATCAAAGCGTGGAGGTTGAGGCGCAGAACCAGCGTGGCTTCCTTGCGAGACCACCAACGCGTTGTAGTAAAATTCGGAAACTTCAAGCGGGTCAGATTGGGGTAGTTCTTTTTGGCAAATAACTCCCACTCGCTGGTCCTCTTGGCGCTCTTGCAGAACAGGTGGTGCACGTTGGAAGTAATAGTGTCAAGTGCTTTGCATGCTGTGGTAAGGGTGGTCTTAGTTCTGGTGGTAACATCCACCATAACAAGTGCACACCGGTGCGCGACGCAATGGACAGTAAGTAGGTAGGGGTTCATCCGCCTAAGCTTTGTCATAACGCCATTGCGCCAGCCAGTGAACACGTTTGCGCCGTCGGTGCAGAAGCCGACCATGCGGCTGCTGTCCAGTTCCAGCACCTCCATCACCTTAATAAGAACATCGTGGATAGAGTCTGCACCGGCTTGAGACAGCTTCACAGTACATATGTACTCTACTGTCGGCTCAAGGAGCTCGGCACAGTACACAACATAGATTAGAAGGTGATCCTCGGTACTGCAGTCGGTACTGCCATCAACCATAAGCGTAAAACAGGGGGCAGCTCGAATTTGTACGAGCTGCCGGCTCAGGAGGACTGAGGAGAGGGTGAGTACGCACGCCGTAAAGTACGACCGATTGTTGTACTTCGCGTTAATACTGGTGTTGCCAGCCTTGGTGAGCGCCACCAGTAGGCTGGCAAACTTCAGGCCTGGAAGCAACTCTGTGCAGATCCACAGGGCACCATGAGCAGAGTTGGTAGCAGGCCTTTCAGGGCCTCGACGTGCGCACGCGCGCCAGCATGCGCGGCTGCCACAATGCCGCCGGAGCCACCGTCCTTTTTCACCTTGGCGTCCACAGCATCCTTGTGCTTGTCACACTTGGAGTGCTTGGTGAGGTCGTCGAGGGAGTACACGCTGGCATTGCCAGCAGCGTACGACTTGTTGCTGTTGGCGCCGTAGATCTCGCGGCAGACGGAGCAGCCGACGAGCACGGCGCCGTTGGTGGCGAGGTTGACGGCGGTGGCGATGAAGATGAAGGGGAACGTCTTGATCCACGACTTCTGCGCCTCGGAAGATGGCGGCTTCTTCTTGACGCTGGTGGCGATGGGGGTGGCGTCGATCGTGGGGCCATCAGCCGCGGGGGTGGCCGTGGGGGTTGCCGGAGGGACGTCCTCGTGAGGCGGGTGCTCGGGGGCCTGGGCGGGCGCGGCCGGGGCAGCGGCGGCGTGCTTGGCCTTCTTGAGCTGCTTCGCCTCTGCAGTGGTAGTGAGGGGGATGGGGCGGGCTTTAGAAAGAGGCGGGGCAGGGGGGGCTTTGGAAAGAGGCGCAGTAGGGCAGGGCAGGGCAGGACTGGAGCCAGGCTTGAGGCGGGCTGGGTGGAGGCTGGCTTGAGGTAGTCTGGGTGGGGGCTAGAGGCTGGGTGAGGGAGGCTGCAGGAGGAGGGAGGGCGTGGAGGGGGGGAGGGGCATTTCGATCTTGAATCCCCCCATGCACCATGCGCGCACCCCCCATGCCCATGTGACACTCACGTGACGCAGCCTTCAGGTTGCTGGCCTTCATGAGGTCAAACGCGTTGCGCTTCTTGGGCTCCTCGGCCGGCGGGGGCACGAGCTCGACGTCGTCGTCGACCAGCATGGGGGACGCGGGTTTGTCGTCGGGCGCACGCACGGGCGGTGGCCCGTCGGGCGGAACAGGAGAGGCCATGAGCCGATCGGGTAGCTCAAATACCCCAAGCCGCTGAGTCCGATCGGTTTGAAGTGGTCATCGGCTTCGCCGATGACAGGCCCTCCGGGCCCTCACACTCATCGTTTTTCCCGGTCCCACCCCAAAACACTCATCGGTTTTGCGCCCTTCGGGCGCCCTGTTCATCGGAATCCGATCGGCGGGTTCACCCCTGGTGTGTGTGTGTGCGTGCGCACGTGTGTGTGTATGTGTGTGTGTATGTTCGCGCGTGCCTGCGTTTGTGTGCATGTGTGTGTGTGTGTATGTTTGTGCCTGTGTGGTTGTGTTGTGTGTGTGTGTATACGTGTGTGCATGTGTGTGTGTGTGTAAGTGTGCGCATGTATGTGCGCCTGCCTGGCGTGCTCGTGCCCGCCGTCGTTCCGTTGCTGTCGACCGGCGAGGTGCGTGCACACGTGTGTGTGTGTGTGTGTGTGTGCCCTGGCGCGAACTGGACCCAGGTCACGAGCTAAAACCCCAACACGCGAACTGTAACCTCAACCCCTACACGCGAACTGTAACCTCAACCCCTAGATGCAAACTGAGACCCTAGATGCGATCTTAATCGTAGACGCGAACTTAAACCCTAAACCCTAGACGCGGACTCAACCCTGGACCCCAAGCCCTTAAACTTGCAACCTTTCCCCCCCCCCCCCAGGTTCTGACAACGGTGTGGATCGAGGGAGAGAAGCTGAGCGAGTCGAGCGCTTCAGACGTGCGCACGCTGTGCTCGACGCTGCTCAATGCATACCTCATCCAGGTGTGTGCGTGTGCGTGCGTGTGCGTGTGCGTGCGTAAAGGGTGTGGGCGGCTGAGCGAGTCGAGTGCGTGCGCACGCCGTGCTCGACGCTGCTCAACGCCTTACCTCATCCAGGTGGGCGGCGCTCGTGTGGTGTGCACGAGCACGCGCGAAGAAGCTGCGGTGCTGCCTGACCACGCTGCCGACCTGCCCATGAAGCTGGTACCCCGTGCACAGGCTGCTTGACATTAATAAACAGCGCATGCATGCCCTCCCATGACATGAACCCTTGCTACTACGCAGCTTCTCGAGACTGGCTTCCTCCATGCCAACCCCCACCCCGGCAGTCCCATCCACACATGCACACGCACCAACGCACACGAGCACGCACACGCACTAACGCACACACACACACACACATCACTCACGTAAGCACCCTCCTCCACCGCCACCGAGCAGCTTCTTGAGACCGGCTTCCTCCATGCCAACCCACACCTCGGCAGTCCCATCCACACATGCACACGCACCAACGCACACGAGCTCACACGCACTAACGCACACACACACACACATCACTCACACAAGCACCCTCCCCCCACCGCCACCGTGTAGCTCCTTGAGACTGGCTTCCTCCACGCCGATCGCCATCCCCGCAGTCTCGTCCGCATCTGCACATGCACATGCTCACACCTAAACGCACACACAAATCACTCACACAGCGCCCCCTAACCCCCTTCACCCCCTTCACCCTTCTCTCACCGCCGCCGTGCAGCTCCTGGAGACTGGCTTCCTCCACGCTGACCCGCACCCCGGCAACCTCATCCGCACGACTGACGGCCGGATCTGCATCCTTGACATGGGGCTCATGACCGAGGTGGGTGGTGGCTGCTTTCCTGCTTTGCCGCTGCTGCTGCCAGAGGTGGTGTTGCTGCTGCTGTGCTGCTGTGGTGGCGGTGCCGCTGCTGCATCCTCGACATGGGGCTCATGACTGAGGTGCGCGGTCAGGTTTGCTGTTTCGCTGCTACTACTGCTGCTGTCGCTGCCGCTTTGTGTCTGCTTTTGGGTCCTCTTACCATTCTCCCTAGTGCTGCCTCTCCAGGTGTCCAGAGCCGCAGCGCCTGGCGCTGCTGGATTACATCTCCTCACCTGGCAGATGCATGCATACACACTTGCCTCCTCCCCGACACCTAGCCCCTGCCTGGATGGCCAGGTGTGCAGCCCAAAGAACATATTCTCTCTCGTACGGTTTCAAGTGTCCGAGTCGCAGCGCCTGGCGTGTATGGACTGCATCGCGCACCTGCGCCTACGCCTCATGAACAAGAACCACTGGGACCTCACTATGAACCAACCCGCGCTCTCTCGCGCTGCCTCTTCAGGTGTCCAGAGGCACAGCGCCTGGCGCTGCTGGACGACATCGCGCACATGCACGCCATATGAACAAGAACCACTGGAACCTCACTATGAATTAACCTGCGCTCTCGTGCTGCCTCTTCAGGTGTCCGAGGCACAGCGCCTGGCGCTACTGGACTACATCGCGCACATGCACGCCACATGAACCACGAACAACTAGAACCTCACTATGAATTAGCCCGCGCTCTCTCGTGCTGCCTCTTCAGGTGTCCGAGGCACAGCGTCTGGCGCTTCTGGACTACATCGCGCACCTGTGTACGGAGGACTGGTACCCACTGGCGGTCGACCTGCAGGTGTGTGTGGGGGGACGTCTCTGGCTCTGGCTCTTTCTCTCTGTCTCTCTCTCTGTCGCTTTCTCTCTTTGCCTCTCTCTGTCTCTCTTGCGATCTTTCTCCCTCTGGGCGTGTCCGCGCTTCAAGGGGGGGGGGGGCGGACCTGTGTACGGAGGACTGGTATCCACTGGCGGTCGATCTGCAGGTGTGTGTGGGGGGGGCGTCTCTGTCTCTTTCCCTCTCTTTCTCTGCGCAGTCTCTGCAGACAGACAGATCTCAAATTTTCTCTCTTCCTCTCTCTGTCTCTCTGCCTCTCATTGTCTCTCCGTCTCTCTCTGTGTCTCTGTCTCTTTCTCTCTTTCTCTTTCTTTCTCTGTTTGCGTCCGCGCATGGGAGGAGGGGACTTGTGCACCAAGGTCACTGGTGCCCGCTGGCAGTCTCCACGCTTGGCACACACACTCCGCACACACACACACTTTGGCTATGCACAGGTCCAGGGTTTCATCCCCACCGAGGTCTAGGGGGGCCCAGCCCGAGTGCGGGCTGGTCCACACCCACCCTTCCACACCTGTAGGCACATACCGTAGTACCGCTTTGCCTTGCCGCCATTTTTATAAAGGGGTTAATTGTTTAGAATTTGGGTGCCTTGTCGCGAGATTTTGGGGAATTTTCCCCGTTTTGACGCCACTTTTAGCGTTTATTTTCTTTTTCGGCAATATTTTTTAGAAATCAACCTTGCCGCGACGGCTTCCGACTGATTTAATCGGCAAGGCAAAGCGGTACTGCGGTACACTCTCACTCAAAACGCTTGGGCTTGGACTTACGTGCCTCTGACTGGCTCTCATAACCGTGTGTAGTAGTTCTTTGTGGTTCGTCACAACGGGGGACTGTGCCGGGGGGCTGTGTGTGCAAGCCTTGCTGGCTACTAGCTTTTTACGGGCCTTGTGTTTTTATTCAGGGTTTAAGAGGCGCTCCGTTGTGTCATGCATTCGACGACGACTCAAAACGCACACACACACGCGCGTGCACGCATGCGCGCGCGGGCCATCCTGACACCTGTGAATCGTACCGTTCACAGGTCATAGGCTTCATCCCTCCCGATGTCGATGTGACCGAGGGCGGGCTGGTCCACACCCACCCTTCCACACCTCACGCAAACACACAC
Organism: Chlamydomonas sp. UWO 241; assembly: GCA_016618255.1. Classification (NCBI taxonomy): domain Eukaryota; kingdom Viridiplantae; phylum Chlorophyta; class Chlorophyceae; order Chlamydomonadales; family Chlamydomonadaceae; genus Chlamydomonas; species Chlamydomonas priscui. The sequence continues at coordinate 48,206 of VFSX01000472.1, read as the reverse complement.
ACACGCCCGTGCACGCGCACACGTACGCTCGTGGGCCCTCCTGACACCTGCGACTTGCACCGTTTTCAGGTCATGGGCTGCATCCCTCCCGATGTCGATGTCACCGAGGGCGGGCTGGTCCACACCCACCCTCCTCCCACACCTGTAGGCACATAGTCTCTCACTCAAACGCGCACACACGCCCATGCACGCGCACACGTTCGCTTGGGACTCTCCTGACACCTGCGACTCGTACCGTTTGCAGGTCATGGGCTTCATCCCTCCCGATGTCGATGTCACCGAGGGCGGGCTGGTAGAGCCGCTCGGCAAGATCATGAAGCAGCTCGTGGGCGGCGGGGGTGCGGCCAAGGTGTGTATTTGTCTGTCTGTCGGTCTGCCTGTCTGGCTGGCTGGCTGGCCTGGCCTGTCTGTCTGTCTGTCTGTGTCTCTGTCTGTCTGCCTGCCTGTCTGTGTCTGTCTGTCTGCCTGCCTGGCTGCCTGGCTGGCTTTTCAGTTTGAATCGCCATGCGCGACCACGGATCAGACCATGGCGCAGCTTGTGGGCGGCGGGGGCGCGGCAAAGGTGCGTGCGTGGTGCGCGTGCTTAGGGCTCGGGGTTGAGGGGGTTTAAAGGTTGCTTCCGCCTAGAGAACCGCTCGGGAAGACCATGGCGCAGCTCGTGGGCGGCGGGGGCGCGGCAAAGGTGCGTGTCTGTCGCTGCGTAGCATGCGCACACTGCGGCAAGACTGCAGGCCCTTTCACCCGTTTAAACCCCCCCAACACCGAATCCCTACAACGCTGTACCCTGAAGCCCCACCCCACCCCCCTCCTCACGCTCAACCGCGTAGGTCAATATCGACAAGGTGACGTACAATTTGACTGAGCTCGGCAAGACGTACCCGTTCCGCATCCCCCCGTTCTTCGCGCTCATCCTGCGGGCGTTCTCCGTCATCGAGGGTGAGTCTGAACCCTACAACTCTGAATCCCAGGAATCCCCAGCTATCCTCCCCCTGCTCTTCTTCGCGCTCATCCTGCGGGCGTTCTCTGTCAAGGGTGAGTCATAGTGCTGACTCTTAAAGATGAAAGCGGGAAAATCGCATTAAAAAAACGTGAGCCGGCCGTGAGGCAGAAAAGTGTGGAATTGTCAATCTCCATACTTTTTGGAGCACCCGCGACGCTGCACCCAGGGACGCTAACGACACGACTTGTGGGTCGTCGCTGACGTAGACAACGTAATCGACCCCAAACTGCCGCGCCGTGATTTGCAGGCATCGCGCTCGGCGTCGACCCCGACTACGCGATTGTCGGCGAGTGCTTCCCCTACCTGTCGCGCCGCCTGCTATCGGACGACTCGCCCACGACCAGGAAGCTCGTGCGCGACGTGCTGTATGGGGGCAAGGTGGGCGGTTAGGGTTGCGGTTTGGCGGTGTTGATGTTCAAGGTTTAGGGTTTAGGTTAAGGGTTTAGGGTCCAGGTGTGAGAGTGCCTCTCCGCGCCTGCTTTCGGACGACTCGCCCACGACCAGGAAGCTCGTGCGCGACGTGCTGTATGGGGGCAAGGTGGGCGGTTAGGGTTGCGGTTTGGCGGTGTTGATGTTCAAGGTTTAGGGTTTAGGTTAAGGGTTTAGGGTCCAGGTGTGAGAGTGCCTCTCCGCGCCTGCTTTCGGACGACTCGCCCACGACCAGGAAGCTCGTGCGCGACGTGCTGTATGGGGGCAAGGTAAGCGGTTAGGGTTGCGGTTTGGCGGTGTTGATGTTCAAGGTTCAGGGTTTAGGGTCCAGGTGTGAGAGTGCCTCTCCACGCCTGCTATTGGACAACTCGCCCACGACCAGGAAGCTTGTGCGCGACGTGCTGTGCGGAGGCAAGGTAGGTCGCTGGGGGTCTGGGGGGTTCAAGGCGCGTGTTGTAGGTGTGTGCTACCTACCAGGAAGCTCGTGCACAATGTGCGCTGTAGGGAGGAGCTGGGCACCAACTCATACCTCACTCTCACTTGCTGAGTCACATCACGCACGCCTCGCTGATCGGTTTCGCCCTCGCCCCGAAATCCCACGACCACACTCCCACTGTGACTCACGCACTCACCCAACCCAACTTGACAGGCGTGCCTCGACACTCAACCTCGAATCCCACCAACTGACTGACTGACTCACACACAATCACCCAACCCCCGCACGCAGGCGCGCCTCGACGTGGAGCGCCTAACGCGCCTCGCGTCAGGCTTCGCCGCGTTCTCGACAGACGGCATCGCGCCGCCAGCCGGCGCCGCGGGGGCGGCGCCGGCCGCGCGGCCCGCCGTCGCCGCCGCCGCATACACCACCGCGCTCGCGACCGCCGCCGCCGCTGGGCCGAGCGGCCGCAGCAGCGGCAGCGCGCTGTTGCCCGCCATCACCGCGTCTGCCGGTGTTGGCACCGGCTCCGCGGCGCCGCTGGACCCCGTGCTCCGCGACGCGCTGATCGCGACGCTCGGCCGGCGTGGCACTTACATCCAGGTGCGCCCACATGTGTACATAATAGGGTCCAGCGTTTTAGCGTGTAGGGGGGAAATTGTGTACGCCACGTTGCGCGCTTTAGCGTTTAGGGAGGAAATTGTGTAAGCCAACTTGCGCTGATCGCGACGCTCGGCCGGCGTGGCACGTACATCCAGGTGCGCCCACGTGTGTACATAATAGGGTTCAGCGTGCTGGCGCTGAGGGGAAAAGGGTGTAGGGGCGCCAACTTCTCGGCACAAGCATCCAGGGCCACCCCTTGCGGCGATGGCCGAGTTTGCAGTCAACGTCCGCTGGACGCCCTTCTTTGTTGTGCTAGAGCCCTGCCACGTGCACGCGCGCATGGCACATGGGGCGACACGCTGATCACGACGCTCGGCCGGCGCGGCACACGTTCATCCGGGTGCGCAGAAGTCGATGACCCGCCCTTGGATCTCGAGCTCGCTTGGGTGACGAGCGCGTGCCCAGTCGTGGGCGCTAGTACACATGCACACACACACACACATCTAATGTGCCATCAAAGGCGACCGACAGACTGTAAAATCGAGCACACACACACGCACACACATGCGCACACACTCACACACAACATATACACGCAGGAGCTGCTCGTGGAGGAGGCCGCGACCGCGATTAACGCGCTCAGTGCCCGCACACACACACACACACACACAAACACACTCATGCAGGAGCTGCTCGTGGAGGAGGCCGCGACCGCGATTGATGCGCTCAGTGCTGACACACACACTCACACACACTCACGCAGGAACTGCTCGTGGAGGAGGCCGCGACCGCGATTGACGCGCTCAGTGCTGACACACACACTCACACACACTCACGCAGGAACTGCTCGTGGAGGAGGCCGCGACCGCGATTGACGCGCTCAGTGCCCGCACACACACACACACACACTCACACACACACTCAACGCAGCAGCTGCTCGTGGAGGAGGCCGCGACCGCGATTGACGCGCTCAGTGCCCGCACACACACACACACTCACACACACTCACGCAGGAGCTGCTCGTGGAGGAGGCCGCAACCGCGATTGACGCGCTCAGTGCTGGCACACACACACACTCACACACATACTCACGCAGGAGCTGCTCGTGGAGGAGGCCGCGACCGCGATTGACGCGCTCAGTGCCGGCACCGTCGACGCAGTCGTACGGGCGCTGCTGCAGGTGGGTGGAGGGGATGGTGCGGGTAGAGGTATGAGGAGAGGTGGCAGGTACGGGGGGGGGGGTGATACACTTTTCCTACCTCGGGGCTTGGGGGAGCGGCCATGCACCCCAGCATGCACCGTCAACGTAGTCGTGCAGGTGGGTGAAGCAGAGGGTGTACCTGAAACTACCCCCACTGTGTATGCCTTCGGCAACCGGCGCGCAGCGACGGACGCGACTGCTGACGTGTCCCGGGGTCCGTACAGCAACTCACTGGACCTCACTGTGTGACTGCCCGCATCAGTAACAGAAACAGTAACGTCGGCTTACCAGCGAAGGCTACCGTCTAGTCATAGTACCACAGCCTACACACCCACTTCCAGCTCTGGCCCTTACAGTTGCTTATGAGGGGCGGTAGCCACCAGCTGACTGCCGGCAAACGCGTATCTCTAGAGTAGAACTAAGCGCTGTTACCGCACCAAGTGAAACCATCTAGGGTGAGGGGGGAGGGCGCGCACCCATGCATGCGCACGCACGCACAAGCACACGTGCACGCACGCGCACACAGACACGCACTCGCACCGCAACCAGTTATTCACCACCGTGCCGCCGCCGCCGCCGCCCTCCCCTTCCCGTACAAACCGCCACAACCGCGCACCACTCCTGCACAGTCCGCGCCGGCAGCCTTCTTCTCACAAGCGACGACCGCGATGGGCCCGCTCCGCCCGCTGCTCCTCCCCCTGCCCACGCTCTACGAAACGCTCAGCGCGCTCGCGCCGTCGCTCGCGGTGACGCCAGAGGTGCGGTAATTGATGCTGCTCGTGCCCGCAAGCGCTCTGTGCTCTGCTCCAGTCATAGTAGCCTCGGCTTTCCAGCGACGACTACCTTCCTAGTCCTAGTCCTGCTCCGCACACGTTGAAAGCGACCAGCTAGGAGCCCGCCGGACGACGCTGTTTTTTAGTTCAGTCGTTTGTGACGCACCCGACTCACGCAGGCAGCGTATCCGTACATTTGCTCGGCGTGTCATCTGATTGCAAGCTCAAGACCGCCTCGCGACGCGAATTCACATGCGCGCGCGCACACACCGCACATGCAGGACGAGGAAGCGCTCGCGGTCGTGCGCGCGCTCGCGGCGCTCGCGCAGAAGCTTTCGCCACCGGCTGACGCGCAGGGTGGCGTTGGAGCCGCGTGGGCCACCACCACCACCGCCGGCGGGGCGGGCGGCAACGGGAGCCAGGCGGAAGCCGTGCGGGCGGCCGCGAGGACGGCCGCGGCGCAATTTGGCCCGCTGCTCCCGCAGCTCGCGCCAGGCCTGACTTACATGGGCGAGGGCCTGACACGCGCGCTGCTGGCGCGCGCGACCGCGCGCACGCGCGCGCGGTTCCCTGTGCCCGCCGGGTTTGAGTCGCCTGTCGCTGCACTCGGGTTCTTTAGTGGCCAGATGATGCAGGCGCAGCTCAACTTCCTCGCAGCAGCGCAGCGCAAGTGAGCAGCGCGCGTCCGTTGGGGCGCGGCCCGCCTGGGGTGTCTTGCTTGGCGCGGCGCCCCCCCCCCCCCCGCGAGTTGTAGTTTTGACTGGGGGCGAGCAGGAGTGTGCTTTTTAGAACAAGTTTTGCGGTTACTTTTGAGAGCTGCCGGCGCGCTGCCCCCCACATAGTTGTCAGTTTTCCACAGTTGTTCCTGTTTTGTGCTGCCTTTCTGGCTGGGACCCGTTCAGAGTAGTAGGAAAGCCTGACGCGTTTGTTTTTGTATAAGACGACTGCCGAAGTTGCGTAACAAAAACGGTGTGTCGAGACCAGGGCATCGACACCACGTGCGGTCAACTCTCTCTGTGCTACAAGCACACCACACCCTTAAGGAGCACCACACACACACACTGCTGCTGCACTGTGGGGGCACCTAGTACGGGGGCATGCCCGCGGGGGGGCCTGGCAGCACCATGCCCCCGGGCGGCGTGGTCGTGTACGCGTGCATCGCAACCTGTGCCATCTGCGCGGCTTGTGCAGCCTTGATGGGGTCGACGTAGTCCTGCGGGCGCTCGACGGTCATGGGGCGTCCGTGCAGCGTGACCTGCGAGGCAGCGTGCGCGCGTGCTTGAGACAGGGGGGGGAGGGAGGGGACATGCCGCCGAGTCGACGCAGTGCTGCGGGTTCTTGGCCGTCATGCAGCGTGACCTGCGAGGCAGCGCGCGTGTGTGTGAGGAAGAGAGAGAGGGAGAGAGGGAGGGGGGCGACTGTGAGGGAGGGAGAGAAAGGAAGGATGTGCCACCAGGTCGCCGCAGTGCTGCGGGCGCTCGGCCGTCGTGGGACGCGTGTGCCGTGTGGAAAGATTGGAGTGAGAGGTGGAGAGAGAGAAGGGAGGGCTGGGGAGGTGAGGCAGGGTGGAGAGAGCAGCAGCGGCAGCAGCGTACCTGGTTGTGCAGTTGCAGCGCGGCGGTCGCCATCTCCGGCGTGCGGAACTCGATGAACGCGTAGCGCCCCTCGCTGTGTCGGTTCATGCTCACGACCGGCTCCATGCCGGGTAGCGACGACCCGGGGAACGCGGCCATGAGCGCACTGTTGAAGATGGCACGCAGCTGCTCCTCAGTCACCTGTTTGCACACGGCCAAGGGGAGAGGGGGGTTGGAACGGGGCGGCGCAAGCGGTCGGTGCTGCTGCTTGTTGCTCCTGCTGCTGCTACTGCGGCCACTAGCTGTGCTGGCGGCACAGAGCCGCGGCGCGCGACGGTGGCCCCCGCGGGTGACTTCTCATGCGCGCCGCCGCATGTGCCGAGAGGCTGCCTCCTGGCACCGACTTGGGTGAGGCCCGGGGCCAGATGTGGAAACTGGGGGAGGGGGTGGGGAGGAGGGGAAGGGGAGGGAGGGAGGGAGGGGGGGGAGGGGGGGGGGGGGGGGGGAGGGGTGAGAAAAACTGATGAGTGGGGGCGGGCGCAGTCGCAGCGGCTGCCAGCCGCATGCGCTGCCCGCGCATGCAATCCAACGACTACGCATGCGCTGCCGCCCCCGCGCAAGCTGCTGCAACAACCGCGCATACTGCTGCCCGTGGGCGGATCCAATCGGCTCAGCGAGTGCCGCGAGACGCTCCAAGCCGCCAGAGGCAGCAGCGATCGGCGTTGCCGGGGGGGGGGGGGGAGGGGGGAAGGGGAGGGAGGGCGAGGGGGAGGGGTGAGAACTAAAGAGTGAGACGGGCACAGTCGCAGCGGCTGCCAGCCGCATGCACTGCCAGCATGCAATCCAACTACAAAGCATGCACTGCCCGCGCGCAAGCTGCTGCAACAGTCGCTCATACTGCAGCCTGTGGGTGTCTCCAATCGGCTCAGCGAGTGCCGGAGAGCAGCCGCTCCAAGCCATGCAGCAGCGACCGGCTTGGCCGAGGGAAGGGGGGAGGGGAGGGGAGGGCAGGAGGGGGGAGGGGGGGAAGGGGGGGAGGGAAGGGGGGGGGGTCTGCAGGAGGAAGGGGGGTGGGCGGGGGGGAGGGAGGCGGAGAGGCAATCAGGTGGCATGTGGTGTGCAGCCCTCTTGCCACACTTACACACACGCACATGCAACCTCCCCCTGACCCGCCGTGTCCCCTGTGGGGCCTCTCACCATGTGCGGCTGCAGCGACCCGACGTACACCCTGCGCGAGGCCCGCTGCTCCTTCTGCGTCTTCGCGTTGGCCGCCGCGTTGTTCGCGTTGGTCGCGCTCATCAGCTGCTGCTGCATCATCATCTGCTGCGCGCGGATCTGCTGCTGCGCGAGCAGCTGCGCGAGTGCGGCCTGCTGGTTGGTCGCCGCGACGGCGGCCATCGGGTCCGCGGTGTGCGCGTGCGCGTGCGTGGGCGCGGCGGCAGCCACGGGGTAGTGCGTGGCAGTCGGCGCGACCGGCACCGCGCCGTAAGCGTTGGCGACCGGCACCGGAGGCGCGGCAGAGTCGGAGCGCTTGTCGCCGGCGCGGTGCGGCCGCGGCACGTAGCCGCCGTACTCGGGGGAGCCGGAGCGCGAGCGCGAGCGGCGTGAGGCCTTGCGGTCGCGAGAGCGCGAGCGCGCCTTGCGCGGGCTGCGCGAGCGGCGGCGGCGCTCGGGGGAGCGCGAGCGGCGGGAGCGGTCGCGCGAGCGGCTCGAGCGCTTGGCGCGGCGCTCGCGCGAGCGCGAGCGGCTCTTCTTGGAGCGCCGACGCTCGCGTGAGCGCGAGCGTGAGCCGCGCCGGGCGGCGCGCTCCTCCTTCTTGTCCTTGTCCTTGCGCGCGCGCGAGGGCGAGCGGGAGCGTTCCCGGCGCTTTCCGTCGCCGTCGTCCGCGGGCTTGCTGACCTCCTTCTCCTCCTTCTCTCGCTTCTCTTCTTTCTCATGCTTGTCGTCCTCATGCTTGTCGCCGTTCTTGTCCTCCTTGTCACCGCGTGCCAGCTCCTCCTTCTCCTCCTTGCCGCCCTCCTCCATGTCCACGTCCTCCTTGGCCGCGGGCGCGGGTGCGTCCTCATGCGCGTCTGCATCTCCCATGCGCGCCTCACCCTCGTCAGTGGGGGTAGGCGGGGGCACCTCGGGCGGCGGCGGGGGCAGCTGCTGCACCTCCACCGCTTCGTTGGCGGCCTCCACAGCCGGTGAGCCGGATCCGTCCATGGACATGGCGCGTGTTCAGACGACGATTGTCGGCCTGATCAACTGCGCGCGTGCATGCGGCCGCGGGCTGGTCAGTCGGTGCCAGTAACATGTGTAGGAGATTACTGAGCGGGGGATGTGGGCTGGGGCGTGTGCGTCGCTGCGGGAGGGCGGGTGGTGGCAGAGCCCAACAAGAGGCATTTGCTGACCCCCTCCCCTTGCATGCCCCGCCCCACGGCGCCCCGCCACCGCTGTTTGGTAATTCAACACCCACCTTGACGGATCAATCAAGTGGGTGGCGAGCGGAGGATCCAGCTGCCTCCTCGCGGGTGATTTGAGTCCTGTCTCGCAGAGAGACGCGGTGCCCACTCGGGCTGCGGGCAAGGTCAGGAAGGGACGGTGGACCAAGGGACGGTGCCTTGCGTGTGATGGAGACTGGTGAACCCTGCCTGCATGTGCACCCATGCGGTGTAAACATTCCACCTTTCGCCGCATGGCCGCTTCAGAGCTGTGTGCCTGTGCTACTACTTGCCTTTTCATCATGCACGCCTCCTGCTCTCTCCGGCCATCCTGCCTCCACCGCAGTGCGGGAAACACTGCACGCGCTGCACGGGTGGTGGGCCATGCAGGCCCATGCAGCCACGCCGCGAGGATTGCTGGTGCCACCTGCAGCACCATCAGGCTCACCAACAGCACCTGCAGTATCCCTCCTGCAGTTTCCTCCCCTCCCGCTCGGAGGGTCTCCACAGCGGCGTCCAGCAGCTCGCGCGAGCCGGTTTTTGATCCAGCAGGTATAGCCACATGCAACGCCGAGCCGCAACACACACACACACACACACACAACACACACAGGCATGCACAATACACACACACATACACAACACACACACACACACACACGTGCACACACACACGCACACACGCGCACTCACAACACACACCGCAAGGCTACGTAAAGTACGCTGACGCCATCAACACAACACAACACACAAAAATGGTCCCAAACATAAGATGTATGCTAACACAAACATGGCCAGAGCAGCGCCTCCGTGCCCTGCCGCCGCGTCCCCTTCACACACACACACGCATGACACACACACACACACACACACACGCACAGCACACACACGCACAACACACGCACACACACACACACACACACACACGCAAGGCTACGTAAAGTACGCTGGTGCCATCCCGGCGCAAGTCGGCATCATGACCGGCGCGCTGTGGGTCCTTCAGCAGCTGACCGACTCGCTGTCATCTGGTGCGCTGCCGGTGCCTGGCGGTGTCGCCGACCCGGCCGACGTGGCAAAGGGCATCGTCACGCTCTTCTTCCTAGTGGTGGGTATTGTGCTTGCTTGGCTTCCCTGTGGCTTCCCTGTGGCTCCCCCGTAGTTGTTGCCTGACACGGGCCGAGTGCATCATCACGCTCTTCGTCCTGGTGGTGCGTGTCGTGCTTGCTTGGCTTCCCTGTGGCTTCCCTTGGGCTTCCCAGTGGCTCCCCCGTAGTTTTGCCTGACACGTGCGCTGCCGGTGCCTGGCGGTGTTGCCGACCCGGCTGACGTGGCAAAGGGCATCGTCACACTCTTCTTCCTAGTGGTGGGTGTTATGGTTGTTTGGCTTCCCTTTGGCTCCCCTTGGGCTTCCCTGTGGCTCCCTCATAGTTGTTGCCTGACACGCTCAGACTTGGCCGAGGTCATCGTCACGCTCTTCTTCGCGGTGTGTATTCTGGTTGCTTGGCTCCCCCGTGATTAAAGCCTGCACGAGAGTGTTTTTAGGCTCGTATTCCCCGTGGTGCGTGTTCTGATTGCTTGGCTTCCCCTTGGCTGCCCTGTGATTGTTGCCTGGCATGTTCGGGACTTGGCCGAGGGCATCGTCTCGCTCTTCTGCTTCTACGCGAGCTGACCCAACAACCCCTGCGCCACACCCCAAACCCTGAACCCTGAACCCTGAACAAGAGGCGCCCCTAAACACGCTTAACCCTGAATCAGTGTTTTCCGTGAGCCACCCGCAAAAGCGTGGGGTGAGATTAGCCGAATCGGGCCGGAACTGCGGCGTGAGATTGCGGAAGTGGGCGCGAGGGCCGGGGCGAGCCGTCGTTTTCCCGAGATCCTAAGCGGAACCACTGCCCTGACTCCGTTGTTTGAAAATTGATGTGTTCACACTTTTTGCCAAATTGCCTCCAGCAGAGGATATTGAGGAGGTAGTGGTCTTGAGGGCGGGGATGGGCCATCATTTCCCCACTTGAGATCCTTATCGGAACCACTGCCCCAAACCCTAAACTTGCAGGTCTCCATCAAGTCGCGCGTCTTCTCCCTGCTCGACGCCTCGCGCCCCAACGTGCGCGGCGAGAAGAGCGCGATCGCGGAGCAGCGCCGCCCGTCGTGGATGCCGCCCCCGCTCACGTTTCCCATTGTGTGGACGAGCATCGGGTGCGCATTCGAGCATTGGCCCGTGTGCCTCACAGCCCCTGCCCAGCCGTGAAACCTCAACCCCCCAAACCCTACCACACCATGACCACACTACACACCTTTCATGTTCTTCTTATTTTTTCGTCAATGGATGCCACCCCCCCGCACGTTCCCGTTCGTGTTGAAAAGCATCGGGTGCGCAGCGAAACCCATGGCCCGTACACCCAAAACCCGCCACCCTGAAACCCCCAAACCCTACGAACTAAGCTGCGTCCGCTCACGTCTCCCGCCGTGTGGACGAGCATCGGGTGCGCAGCGAAACCCAGAACCATAAAAACCGGTCCATTCTCCCAGAGTGAAGGTTCCCTACCACCATCTCATTACGGTGCTCGGGCCATACGCACCGAGCACGGTCTTGTATGCCTCTTGAGGTGTCCCTGACTGTAACATCCATCATCATCACCCCCGTGGCCGTGTGCTTCGGGCGCTGCACACAGCCCGATGAGGTGCACACACACACACACACACACACACGCAGGCTCCTGCGCGCTGCAAGCAGCGTCATTGTGTGGGAGGCGAGCGGGCGCGACCTGCTCGTCACGCCGATCGTCGTCATGATGCTGCACCTCGCGATCGGAGACGCGTGGTGGGTTCCCGCCCGCGTTCCCGCCTCTATGCTTCGATTGTTGTGGACATGCGCTGTGCTCCCCCTGTGCCCCCCCCCCCACCCCCGCACACACACACACGCCATTCACACAGGGTGCACAACAGGGTGAGCAAGCACAAGACGCACCTCTCTCGCCCTCGGCCGCGGATCCCCCCTCCTCTTACTCACACTCTCACACCTCACTCACCCCCTCTCACTCGCAAACACACGCACGCACGCAGGAACCACTGCAACAACGTAGACCGCAACCTAGGCATGGCCGTCCCGGGCGTCATCCTTGGCTGCCTCGGCTCGGGCATCTTTGTTGCGTCCGCGTACTACATCGCGGAGCCAACGGCGGGCCTGCTGCTCGCGCCCATGGTCGTGTGGCTGACGATCGCATCAGCGCTAGTGGCCAGCATCTGGGACATCAACCCCGGCGAGGATGGGGAGCGCATGCCGCTCGTGCCGGTCAAGAAGGAGGCGTGAGGCACGCTGGGGGTGGCGGGGGGGGGGGGCGCAGGGGCGCTGGTAGGGGGGTAGGACGAACAGTGACGCACAGGACGCACAGTGAGTAGCTCCCCCACCGGGTGTTAATCTTCCTGCCTACATGGTCTGGCAGCGTCCCTGTCTCTGCAGCCCCGCAGTCACTGTCTGACAGACTGTTGCCGCACAATACCGCTGCCGCACAACTGTGCCTAGCTAACTTTCTCTCGCTGTGTGTGTCCAGGCCCAGTTAAAAGAACAGCGGCTTCTTGGGCTTGTCTGACCCGTGGAAGCGCTTGAAGTCGCGCGCGTTTCTCCGCATCGCCTCGTCCATGTTCATCGAACCGTCAGCCGCCCTGCTTGCAGTGAGACACCACAACACGCGCGTGTTGGCGCGTGTGCATGTTGGCGCGTGTGCGTGCATGCATGCACGGTGTCCCCATGCGTCGTGCATGCATGGTGAGCCGCACTACTCACCTGCTCCCTCGCGCCTCGCCACCTCCCTCCACCAGCTTGCCCCCCCGCATGACGTATGTGGTGCCCGGTGCTGCAGCGCGGCTCTCGCCAGCATGCTTGGGCGTCACCATGCGCAGGTACGCGATCTTGGCAGCCAGCTCCCGCTGGTGGTCCAGCGCGGCTTGCCCATCTCTCTCCGCTAACCGCGGGCGGATGGTGGCTCTCGCCTGCTCGTGCGCTGCCGCCTGCTGCCCCTCTGGCAGTCTACGAATCAGGCGCATCAGCTCGCGCATGTTGGCAAGCGACCTTGAAGATGCCATGCGAGCCGTGTGAGCCAAAGTTTGAGCGTCCATGCATGCACGCATGGGGGAAAGGGTGGATTCCACACCCAAAGGGAGCACGCTTAGAGGTCAGCCTCCAGCTTATGGTACTGAATACCATGGTACTGAATTCCTATATGTCGCCGCTGTAGTCAGAGCTTTGGTGGTGTTGCGGTGTTGCTGAGTGATGTCCACTGCAACACCCTTTGGAAGTGCAGCTCAACAGGCCACAGACCCAGCATGCGTCGTCACTCCAAACCCAACCCACAGCGTGGCGTGGGGTCGGCGTGCTGGCCTGGGGGCGTCCATCTTGCACAGGGTCTCAAGGTGGCGGCAGCTCGGGGCCGTTTTGCGTTGCGCGGGGGCGGTTCACAGGTGCGCGTGCCACCACAGAGCCCCTATGGGTAGGGGGGGGAGGGGGAGTGGGCAGGCCATGCGTCACACACACACACACACACACATGCACACACGCGCATGCGCGCGCGCATGGAGCACGCACATACACACACATGCACACAAACACGCGCGCATGGAGCACGCACATGCACACACATGCACGCTCCTAGGTAGCATGCCTGCTGATGCTCCTGCCGGCATCACCACTTGATCCCACCCCCCAGGGCCAAGCCCCCAACAAAGCAGGACTTCGACGAGTTCGCGACTGAGAATTTGGAGGCATTCGCCGCTGCGCAAGCGGGCGGCGAGGTGTTGCTCGAGGCAGCTGATGAGACGGAGCTGCAGAGTAGCAACTGGGCCTCGCAGGGCGACGCGTCGCACTACACCGAGGACGCGCTGCGCGAGCGGCACGCATTGCGCAGCGCCGCGTCTGTTATCGCGTCTGTCGAGGCCTGGTGGGCATTCATCCCCAAGGGCTCGTGCCCCAGCAACGCGGCGAGCGCCAGGACGGTGTCCAAGCCCGCATACTGCGCCATGGTGGTGCTTATCCAGTTGGTGCTGCTGCCGCGCTTCGGCATGGAGGCAGAAGAGGACTACGACCCAGAGGAGGACTGGGCGGAGGACGCCAAGGGCGCAGGTGCCATGGGCTTCCCCGCTTTCTTCGACGCGCTCTTCGTGCTCACGGACTTGTGGTCGGATGGCGTGTCTGCCGACGCGTACGCGCGACTGCTGTCGACTCTCCTGTCAGACGCGATGGACAACGGGCGGCTCGGCACGTTGCTCGAGCGCTTTGGGTGGGTCGACGAGCCGGCCGAACCCGCCGAAGCCGGTCGACTCAGCCAGGCGTCGCTTTCTGTGCCGCCGCAGCCGCCGCTGCCGCCAAAGTTGCTGCCGCCGCAGACGCCGCTGCCGCAGACGCCGCTGCTGCCGCAGACGCCACAGTCACCGAAGTCGCTGCCGCCGCAGCCGCCGCTGCCGCAACCGCCACTGCCACCGAAGTCGCTGCCGCCGCAGCCGCCGCTGCCGCAACCGCCACTGGCAGCAAAGGCGCTGCCGCAGCCACCATTATCATCGCAGCCGCCGCTGTCACCAAAGCTGCCGCTGACGCAGCCGCCGCTGCCGCCGAAGTCGCTGCCGCCACAGCCGCCGCTGCCGCCGAAGTCGCTGCCGCATCCGCCGCATCCAGAGGCCGCATTCCCCTCGCCGCGAACCCCCGAGTCCTCCCGCTCTGAGATGGCGACGCAGCGCCTCCACGCTGCGGCGTCTGAAGACCTGGCGTGGGCCGGCACGGCCTTGCGCGCCATGTCACTCTCCTCGTGGGACGGCAACGCGGGCGCGGTGATGCCCATGCCCGAGGTGCCGGCACCCGGGAAGCTCGCCGTGTTTCTGATGCCACCGTCGGCTGCACCGCCGCCAAGGGTGAGCGCCGTTGGCGTCGCCGTCGCACCAGCGAAGCCCGTGCGCCGCTCGCACCTCCAGTCTGCGGCCGACGACTCCCTCCACCACGGCATGCTCAACATCGCGCTCGAGTGCACGGCAGTGGCGGGGCCCGTGACGTGGGGCGACGAGCGCATCCTGCAGCTGTGGTCCAAGGGGCAGTCACAGAGCGCTGCGAGCGCTGCGAGCACGGCCGCGAGACCGTCTCTCAGCGCCCCGTTGTCGACGCCAGAGGCGTCGTCGTTGGGCCGCCGGCGCACGGACGGCGACAGGCAGCCGTGGGAGGAGGAGGAGGATGACGAGGACGCTGCGGTGCTAGAGAGGCTCGCGCATGCGGGGGGAGCAGGGACGAGCGCGCGCGCACAGGACAGCTCCCGCGCACGGGACAGCCCCCACGCACGGAACAGTCCCCGCGCACGGGACAGTCCTCGGGCAGGCGCGACGGCGCAGCCGCCGGGTGGTGGCAGTGGCAGTGAACGCGGCGCCGCCGATGTGCCCGGTGGGGATCTGCGGTGCGGCGTCAGCGATCCCGCGCTCACGAGCAGTCGGCAGCAGCAGTCGGTCGCAGATGGCGCGCGCGGGCCAACTGCAGGGCGGCCCGTGACGCCATCCGCGACCAGCATCTACGCCGTGCTGCAGGAGCGGCGCGACGCGGCACGCAGCGCATCCGCGTCCGCAGCGGCGGCGGGCTACGGCTACGCCATGCAGGGTGGCTTGAACAAGACGGTGCTGTCGGCCGACTGCCGCGGGCGCACCCCCTACCCACTCTCCGTCAGGTACACAGTCGCGGACCGCGATGGCGCAGCCGCGTCACGTGTCGCCGCCGTTGGACCGTTCCGACGGCCGGGCGGCGCTGCGAAACCGGCGCTGTCTGCCCTGATCAAGCCCAGCGCGCGTGTCGACCACATGCGCCCGCGCATGCTTGGGCACCGCGCGTCGCTGCTCGCGATGCGCAACCCGCGGTCAGCTGCGCCGACGGGTGCGCTGCCGACGCTACGCGGATCGCAGCCGGCAGGGGGGGCGTCGGCTAAGGGCGGCGTGCTCGACGGGTGGACAGCGTCGGCCAAAAGCCAGCCACAGTGCGCGTGACGGTGTGAGACGACGAGTCGAGTGTTGAGTGCCTAGACCCAACCTGCTTACAACTAACTGCTATGAATGCTTTAGCGCTGCGATGCCTGAAGCAATCGTCGAGCCGCTACCTACCTTGCTGCCTAGGTGTCTGTGTTTGGGGTTCTGGCTCTGTAACTGAACGCGCGAGATCAATGCTTGCAGTGTGGGAGGAAGCGTGCGTGGGATCGGCAACGCAGGCAGAGGGCGATCAGAGTGCAGCACCACTGCTTGCGCCGGTCCGGGTCACCACGACAGCGTACACCAGCGGTCGTGACGGCATACGCTCGTCGTCAGGCGCCGACCACCAGACGCCCTACCCCGGTGGCTGCGCCAGATGCTGCGCGGCTAGCTCATGCACCGCCGCCCTCTCTGCCAGCTCCTCTGCGCTGTACGGCAATCCGTCCACCATTGGCATCAGCTCGTGCCGGTGCGCGAGCGCCACGAGCGCCGCCCCCGTGTCGGCCCCCTCGACGAGCTGCGACAGAAGCAACTTCCACGCGGCAGACGTCAGGTAGCTGCGCGCGGCAGAGGTAGACTGTCTCGCGCCGCGGCCCTGCTGCTGCTGCTTATGGGAGGGCGAGGGCGCATCGTCATCGGCGTCCAGCGTGCTGTCGGTCAGCGCTGCCAGCAGCGCCGGCGAGGGCGACGCCTCCGCGCCGCGGCTGCCGGCAGCGGACGGCGACGGCGACAGCAGCTTGGCGTCGCCGGCGCTGGCGCCGCCGCCGCCGCCGCTGCGTCGCATGCCCGCGTGCAGCATCGACCGCGCGCCGATCGCCATCGAGTGCGCGCCGACCGCCATCGACCGTGCCCCGACCGCCATCGACCGCGCGCCGATCGCCGTCGATGCGGCGCCGCTGCCGGCCCCTGCCTGCTGGCGCGCGGCCGATGCCGCCGCCTGCTTTGCATGCATCGCCGCCTCCGCCGCGTCGGCCGCAAGCACCAGCGCCACGGGGGGCGTCGCGTCCGTGTCCATGTGCGACCGCGGGTCGAACCCCCGCACGAGCTGCTCCGCGCTCACGAGCTCCGCCGCGCACGCGGCCGCCTGCGACAGCAGCGAGCCGGGCAGCCACGACCACGCGGCGTCGTCGGGCGCGCCGCCGCCCGCGCTGCCGCCCCCTCGATAGATCGCGCCGAGCGCAAAGTTGACGCCCTCGGCGACTGGCCTTGCACCGCTGGTGGCGCTGGCGGCGACGCCCCCGCCTTGTCCAATCCCCCCTCGGTATATCGGCCCGAATTCAAAGTTAACGCCCTCGGCCACAGGCCCCGCGCCGCTACTGCTGGCGACGCCGCCCCCGCCTCGTCCGATCCCTCCTCTGCCGGCCGCGCCCAGAGCACAGTCGGCGCCCTCGGCCACCGGCCCTGCGCCGCTGGTGCTGGCAACGCCCCCGGCTCGTCCAGTTCTTCCTTCGCAAATCGCGCCCAGCGTACAGTCGGCGCCCTCGGCCACCAGCCCTGCGCCGCTGGCGCTGGCTGCGCCGCTTCTGGTTTGTCCAGTTGGTCCTTCGTAGATCGCATCAAGCTCACAGTCGGCGCCCTCGGCGACCGGCCCTGCGCCGCTGCTGCTGGCGCTGGCAACGCCGCCGCCTCGTCCAATCCCTCCACTGCTGTCCGCGCCCAGCGCACAGTCGGCGCCCTCCGCAACCGGCACCGCGCCGCCGCTGTTGGAGCTGGCTGCGCAGCCCCCGCCTCGCCCAATCCCTTCTTCGTAGATCGCGCCGAGCGCGCAGTCGGCGCCCTCGGCCGGCACCGCGCCGCTACTGCTGGCGCTGGCGAGGCCCCGGCTTCGTCCATTCCCTCCTTTGAGGATCGTGCCCAGCGCACAGTCGGCGCCCTCGCCGACCCGCCCCGCGCCGCTGCTGCTGGCGCTGGCACCGCCCCCACCTCGTCCAGTCCCTCCTTTGTGGATCGCGCCGAGCGCAAAGTTAACGCCCTTGGCGACCGGCCCTGCGCCGCTGCTACTGGCGACGCCCCCGCCACGTCCCATCCCTTCTTCGTAAATCGCGCCGAGCGGCTCTGCGCCACTGCCGCTGGTGCTGCCCGGGTGGCGTGCACCCGCGGGGTCCCCGCCGCCGCCGCCGTTAACATCGCCGCCGTCGCCGCCGGCCGACGGCCCCTCGGCGGTGCACTCGGTGTAGTGGGCGAGGACCCCGGCCATGCCGCGGCCGTCGCTGCTGAGCAGCGCGCAATGCTGCAGCGGCGGCGGCGGCGGTGCGCCCGGCGGCAGCGACACACGCGCGACGGTGGCGGGGCCACCGCCGCGCAGCGGCGGCAGCCTCTCAGCGGACCCGCGGGGCGCGCAGCCCTCGCTGGGTGAGACGCGCGCCTCCGCGAGCGACGGCAGCCGCACACGCGCGCAGTGCGGCAGCCCCGCGGAAGGCCCCGCACTCGGCGGCGCTCCGGACGAGGAGAGAGACACGGCGTCCCGCGACCCCGCCGCCCCGCCGCCCCCGGCCGCCCCCCCCGAGTGTGACGCGCCGCGGGACCGCGCGGCCGCGGCGGCGGGCGGGGCCGGCGCGCGCGGCAGCCCCGCGAGCGCGGCTCCCAGGTCGCCCGGGGGGCACGCGAGCAGCGCGGCGCGCGTGGCCAGCGCGCGGCACGCGCGCGCGAGCGCGGCCGAGACCGCGGGCGCGACGCGCAGCTGCGCCGGGCGGTCGTCGTGGTCGTAGCCGTGGAGGTGCGACGCGGGGCCGCCGATCGCGACGGCACCCGCGAGCAGGAGCTCCTCGGCCGACGGCTGCGTGCGTGTGTGTGCGTGTGTGTGAGCATGTGTGTGTGTGTGTATGTGCATGCTTGTGTATGCGCGCTTTTGTGGGTCTGTGCGTACTTCTGCGCTGTGTGTGCGCGTCTGCGCTCGCCTCTGTGCGTGCGTCTGCGCATGTGCCGCAGCACTCACCAGCCGCAGCGCGGCTGCCAGCGACGAGCGCGTGAATGCTACACGCCAAACCCGAATCCGGCACTCACTTATGAGCGCTAAAACTTTAACCCTAAACCCTGAAACGGCACCCACCAGCCGCAGCGCGGCCGCCAGCGACGCGCACGTGAACGTGATGTGCAGCGCGTCGGCGACAAAACGCGGCAGGTGCTGTGCTGAAGGGGAGACGTCACCGTAGCGGAGCACCGCCGCGGCGAGGCCCTCCTGCGTTTGCGTGTGTGTGTGTGTGTGTGCGTGTGTGTGTGTGTGTGTGTGCGCGTGTATGTGTGTGTGTATGTGGTGGTGGTGGGCAGTGGGGAGGCACCGCCGTAGCGGAGCGCCGCCGCCGCACCGGCCTCCTGCGTTTTTGTTGTGTGCGCGTGTGTGTGTGTGTGTGTGTGTGTGTGTATGTGTGTGCGTGTGTGGAGGCAGGTGCTGCGCAGAGGGGGAGGCGTCGCCGTAGCGGAGCACCGCCGCGGCGAGGCCCTACTGCGTTCGCGTGCGTGTGTGTGTGTGTGTGTGTGTGTGCGCGTGCATATGTGTGCGTGTGTGTGTATTTGTATGCGTGTGTGTGTGTGTGTGTGCGTGTGTGGAGGTAGGTGCTGTGCAGAGGGGGAGGCGTCGCCGTAGCGGAGCACCGCCGCGGCGAGGCCCTACTGCATTTGCGTGAGTGTGTGTGTGTGTGCGCGTGCATATGTGTGTGCGTGCGTGTGTATTTGTATGCGTGTGTGCAAACTTGGGGCTCGATTAACGGAGGCGCGTTCTTGTCGCCGAGCCCTGGACCCAGCAATGCGGCGCTGCTGGTGACTAGGATCTCCGTGCCGCTGACGAGCGGGATAAAATACGACTGGCCTGGCTCCTGCTAGACTGTCCCTCGGTGGAAACTACAGGAGCGGCTTGCCCGGCGCTGTCATGGCTTGGCGAGTAGCCGCAGCGCCGCCGCGACCCGTGCTGGGAGACGGCCCTTATCCTCCTCCCATGCAGGACGCCATGCGGCACCGATCTCGACGAGTTGATCGACGAGCGGAGGAGCTGGCGCCCGTCAATGCATGCTGGACATCGGTCAAGATGGCTGCTCGTGGGGGCGAGCTACCATCAGGGCTTCAGCGGTGGTGACCGCCGAGGCAACAACAGAGTTTATCCGCTTCACCATCGCAGCGTTTGTCACCGCGCTCACCCTCGGGGGCACTCGTCTGCCGGTGACTGGCGTCGGCATTGGTCTTCAGGCAGCCTGCCATGACGACTCTGTTTGCCCAGGCCCCCCTGGAGGGTGGGACCTGGCCATGCATGACGCATGGGGCGCAGGCAGAGCCCCATGCATGGAGTTGGACAACCATGCACCATGCCAGGCGGGGACTTTTCTGCTTCAGCGCCGCCAGTCGGCACAGCCGGCGTGGTTGGCCTCAAAGGCCAGGAGGAGGACGGTCCTTTCCTATACGCTCCTTGCCAGACATGTCCCTCAGGGACTTGTTTGGGTCTAAACTAGCCGGCGGGAGCGGTAGTCTAGACGGCAGGTAACCGGCTGGTGGCTATCGTCCTTCACAGGGCGGTGGCACTAGGACAAGTGTTGTCTTAGCTGGAATGCCATGTAACTGTAACTGTAACTGTAACTGTAACTGTGTGTGTGTGTGTGCGTGTGTGTGGAGGTAGGTGCTGTGCAGAGGGGGAGGCGTCGCCGTAGCGGAGCACCGCCGCGGCGAGGCCCTCCTGCGGTATTGTATGTGTGGAGGGGTGGGAAGGGTTGTAGCAGCGTTGTGAGAGTACCGCTGCTGCGCGGAGCGTGAGTGGTTCTGGTGAGCGGGGGTGAGGGTGACCCAGTGATTTTCTTGTCAGGTTTTTTAATGAATTAATGTTTTTTTTTAATGAATTAATGGTTTTCAATGAATTAATGGTTTTTAATGAATTATTCCACAGCCGGATTTTGCTTTGACCGCGTTGACCGTTGATCTCCCGTTGACCGTTTGTCCTCAGATGTAGGTGTTTTGAAAGCTGCTGGCGAGTTCTGTCTGGCGGGCTTGTCAGACTTACAGTCTACTGGATGGGTTGAGCTGTGTATAAGCTCAAGGTACAGCCAGGATACAGCCAAATGGCCGTGTAGAGCCGAAAAGGAAGTCACTGGGGTGATCCCAGCCAACCGCCAACCATCACGTGCACCAACTAACATACACACTACGCCCCCCCTCCAAACAACCTCAGTCCTCCACACACCTGCAGAACCTGGCCCAGCACCCACGAAGAGAACCCGGGGCAACAACGCCAGCTCCAGGCGGGCCAGGGAGCAGCCCCCCCCCCCTCCTGCCCTCCACTCCCCCCCACAACAACCTCGGTCCATGCACGCACCTGCAGCCCCTGGCCCAGCACCCACGAAGAGAACCCGAGGCAACAACGCACCAGGCGAGCCAGGGAGCAGCCCCCCCCCCCTCCACTCCCCCCCACAACAACCTCGGTCCATGCACGCACCTGCAGCACCTGGCCCAGCACCCACGAAGAGAACCCGAGGCAACAACGCACCAGGCGAGCCAGGGAGCAGTCCCCCCCCTCCACTCCCCCCCCAACAACCTCGGTCCACACACGCACCTGCAGCACCTGGCCCAGCACCCACGAAGAGAACCCCGGGGACGACGCTTGCACCAGGCCGTGCACCAGGCGAGCCAGCGAGCAGCGCCACACGCGGGGTGCGTCACCCGCCGCGCGCGGGCGCTGGCGGGGGTAACGGAGTACGTGTGCGTGTGTGTGTGTATGTGTGTGTGTGTGGGGCGTGTCAGTTGGCACATTGCAGGGTGCGAGCTAGGTGAGGCAACTGCAGGGGTGTTGATGCACACGCCCTCGCACCACTGCTGCCACTACTGCCGCTTGCTGCCACTGCTGCCACTTGCTGCCACTTGCTGTCACTTGCTGCTGGTATACCTTGAGCGGCCGCCTGTGCGACCCCCACGGCGTCGCGTCGACGGGCGCCCACACGAGCGTGTTGGCCGCGGCGCAGTGCACGCGCACGACCGCTTGCGAAAGGCTGGCGACCAGGTCCTCAGCCTGTGTCGTCAGTTGTGGAGTCAGCGTGTCAGTTGTGGGGTCGGTGTGTGTGCGCGTGTTGTTGTTATTGTGGGCAGTAAGTGGTTCATTGTGGGCAGTGGGTTTTGTTTTGCGCAGTGCACGCACATGACCGCTTGCGAGAGGATGGCAACCAGGCATTTCGTTGTTCTGGGCAGTGGGTTGTGATGCAGTTGTGGGGTCAGCGTGTGTGTTGTTATTGTGGGAAGTTGGTAGTTGGGAGCGTGGTTGGTTGTGGCGCAGTGCTCGCGCACGACCGCTTGCGAGAGGCTGGCGACCAGGTCCTCAGCCTGTGTCGTCAGTTATGGATTCAGCGTGTCAGTTGTGGTGTGTGTGTGTGTGTGTGTGTGTTGTTGTGTGACAGTGGGTTGTTAGGAATCTTTTCTTGCGCAGTGCATGCGCACGACCGCGTGCACAAGGCTGGCGACCAGGTTCTCAGCCTGTGTCCGGGTTTAGGGTTTCAGGGTTCAGGGGTAAAGGGTGTGTATACAGCGTGTGGTGTTGTGGATTTGCGCGAAACAAAGATGAACCGACGAGCCACACGCCCCTGTCTCTCAACAGCCTGCAACAGCCCCTGCAACAGCCCCCTGCAACAGCCTGCAACAGCCCCGCACCCCGCACCTGCAGCAGCGTGTTGGCATAGCCGCGCAGCATCGCCTCGTAGTAGTCGTCCTGTGCCAGGAAGCGGGGTTGTTCTGCGTCGATTTGGGCTCCAACGAACGGGAGGAGGCACACGCGAGCCGCAGCCGCCGCCGCCGCCGCCGCACGCAGGCCACACGCATGGACTTGACCGACTCTTTGCAAGCAGCTGGCGAGCAGCTGTCAAGTAGCTGTCAAGTAGCTGTCAGGCAGGTGTCAGGCAGCTGCAGGCAGCTGCCAGGCAGCTGGCACGCACCTGCAGCGGCAGCTCCAGCCCCACCCTGCACGCGAGCAGGCGCCGTTGCACGCACGCAGACCACACCCACACCCTAGCTAACGCTTGCCTTGCACTCCAAACAGCTTTCAGGCAGCTGTCAGGCAGCTGACACGCACCTGCAGCGGCAGCTCCAGCGCCACCCTGAACGCGAGCAGGCGCCGCCGCACGCAGCGCGCCGCGCCGTGGTACAGCAGCAGCGTGCGCGCGGGCGCGGTCGGGGGCCCCGGGAGCGCGTGCGCGGGCGCGACAGCGGGGGCAAGGTGGTCCAAAAGGAGGCCGAGTACCTGTGTGTGCGTGTGTGTGTGGAAGGGAGTGTGGTGAGTGTGTGTGCTGTTGAGTGTGTGGTGGTGGGTGGGTGGGTAGGGGGTAGGGGGGAGGGGTCCCCGGGAGCGCGGGTAGGAACACACACACACACATACACACACACCTCGAGCACGGCCACCGCGAGCAGCGCTTGCACCATGTCCGGGTAGACACACACACACACACACAGTTACAGTTACATCGGCTTTCCAGCAAAGACTACCTCTGGTCCTAGTACCACTGCCTAGACCCAAGTCCAGTTCTGGCCCTAAAAATTACTTGTGAGGGGCGGTAGCCACCAGCCGGCTGCCTGCCAACGTGTAGTCCCAGAGCGAAAAGGAGAGCTATTGTGCGACGCCTCCAAAATAGGTCCTAACTGCTTCTAGGGGATAGGGGGTCAAGTGGCGCTTGCCAATCTACTTGACCGCGTGGTGGAGGGGCCGGCGCCTGAGGGGCAGCCGGACCGTACACCACGGCTCTCCACCCGACCCTATCCTGAGCACGCTCAAACGCCGTGTCCGAAAAAGTCTTCCAATCAGAACGAGTGCCACTAGTTTCGCCTAGCTGCTGAATCAGTAGCTTAAGAAAATAGTGTCGGGAGGAGGCTGGAGGCCGGCCTTGCTGCCGAGCCACATCCATTGTGCAGTCAAAAGTCGTACGAGGAAGACGAGAAGCCGGCATGCGCATCACATGGCCTAGCCACTGCATTGATCGCTTTGCCACAAGGCTCTCAATTGGCTCAGTGTCGCACGCCTGCCGAATATAAGATTAATCTGTGCCGGTCGACCAGGCGCACACCCAGAATGCGACGAAGGCAGTTAGAGTGGGCAACCTCCAATCGAGTCAGTTGTGTTTTAGTAGGGGCCCATGTTTCGCAGCCGTACAGAAAGTGGGGCAGCACGAAAGTGTTGTAAACCCGCATCTTAGACTGCACTTGCATCTTCTTGCTGGCCTAAATCTTATCAAAAGACGCAAACACGCACAGCGCGCGACCGACTCGCACACCGATCTCCTTTTCCACACCACCACTCTGGGTTATCCAACTCCCTAGATACTTAAATGCAGAGACGGTCTTCACTTCACCACCAGTCAGCGCAAACGTGGGCAGATCCGCGTCAAAATCTGCTGGCAAAATCATCACTTCTGTCTTGGCGGCGTTGATTTGCATGCCAAAGCTAGAGGACACTTTGTCAAGGATTTTCAGCATAAGCGCCAACTGAGCTGGGTCATGCGAGAACAAACATAAATCGTCGGCATACATCAGCATTACTATGCGCTCAACCGACGACGACAACACAGAGCCGCCGGCTCGGGTCACGACTGACACGCCAGCCCCCTCTGGCATCATGTCTAGCGCCTTTTTCACTATGTGGTCAATAAAAACATTGAACAACACAGGAGCAATGACGCACCCCTGTCGCACACGGGGAATTCGTGCCCGATTTTCCCAGCCAGCCGCACGGCAGCTGCGGTGTTGGTGTGAAGATCCTCCAACAGATCAATAATGTGCGGATGAACACTATATAATCTAAGGACTCACACACACACACACACACACACACACACACACACACACACACACACAAACACACAAACACACGCACCTCGAGCGCGGCCACCGCGAGCAGCGCTTGCACTATGTCCGAGCACACACACACACACAACACACACACATCACACACACACACACACACCACGAGCACCGCGACCATGAGCAGTCCTTGCACGATGTTCGGGTAGACACACACCTGCACACACACACACCCGCACACACACACACACACACACGTACACACACACACACACGCACGCACGCACACAAACACACACACACACACCTCGAGCACGGCCACCGCGAGCAGCGCTTGCACCATGTCCGGGTAGGTTGGGAGGCGCGACACGGACAACGTGACGAAAGAGAGCACCTGTGGGCAGGACGGCAGTGTTTGTGTGTGTAAGACGGGGAGGGGGGGGGGCGATGGGGGGCCTTCTCCTCGCACCACAGACACACGCACACGCAAGCACACCCCTCTCACCCCTGGCCCCATCGATGTACCGCGGCTGCTTCCACACCCACGCACCCACGCACACACACACACACACCTGGTGGCTCGCCCCATCAGTGTACAACTCTCTCTCTCACTAAGTCTAACTCTCTCTGCTTTACCAATCTCTCTCAAACCCTCTCAGTTTCACCTGGTTGCTCGCCCGATCAATGTACCGCGGCTGCTTCCCCCCCCTCGTCCTCGACGCCCATCATACCCCCCCCCCTTTGCCTGGTCCAGGGCTCCTTGTGCGACCTGCCGCACAGAGCTTCTCTGTACCTCTCTCTCTCTCTCCTTCTCTCTCTCAACTCTCTCTCTAACACTCTCTGTTTTACCTGGTTGCTCGGCTCATCAATGCAACTGCCCCCCCCCCCGTTATCGACGCCATCAAATCCCTGCCTGCCTGGTCCAGGGCTCGTGTGCGACCTGCCGCACAGAGCTTCTCTGTACCAATCTCTCTATCTCTCCCTCTCTCTCTCTCTCTCTCTCTCTCCCTCTCTGCTTACTCAATCTCTCTTTCTCTCTCTCCAACTCTCTCTGTTTTGCCTGGTTGCTCGCCCCATCGATGTACTACGGCTGCTCCTCCCCTTGTCCTGCGGCCCGTCCTCACCGAGGCGCCGCTCCACACACACACACACACGCACACACACACGCACCCCCCCACACACACCTGGTTGCGCGCCCCATCGATGTACCGCGGCTGCTTCCTCCCCTCGTCCTCCGGCCCGTCCTCACCGAGGCGCCGCTCCACACACACACACACACACACACACACACGCACACACACACACACCCCCCCCCACACACACCTGGTTGCTCGCCCCATCGATGAACCGCGGCTGCTTCCTCCCCTCGTTCTCCGGCCCATCCTCCCCAAGGCGTCGCTCCACACACTCACACACACACACGCACACACACACGCACCCCCCCCCACACCTGGTTGCTCGCCGCATCGATGTACCGCGGCTGCTTCCCCCCCTCGTCCTCCGGCCCGTCCTCCCCAAGGCGTCGCTCCAGACACTCACACACACACACGCACACACACACGCACCCCCCCCCCACACACCTGGTTGCTCGCCGCATCGATGTACCGCGGCTGCTTCCCCCCCTCGTCCTCCGGCCCATCCTCCCCAAGGCGTCGCTCCACACACTCACACACAGACACACACACGCACACACACGCGCACCCCCCCCCACACACACCTGGTTGCTCGCCCCATCGATGTACCGCGGCTGCTTCCTCCCCTCGTCCTCCGGCCCGTCCTCCCTGAGGCGCCGCTCCACACACACACACACACACACACACACACACACACTCACACACACACACACACCACGCACCCCATCGATGCTACCGCGGCTGCTTCCCCCCCTCGTTCCTCCGGCCCATTCATCCAAGGCGTCGTCCACACACACACACACACGCACACACACGCCCCACCCCCACACAACCTGGTTGCTCGCCCATCATGTACCGCGGCTCTTCCCCCCTTCCTCTGGCCCATCCTCCCCAAGGCGTCGCTCCACACACACTCACACACACACACACACACACGCACACACACACACACCCCACACATACCTGGTTGCTCGCCCCATCGATGTACCGCGGCTGTTTCCCCCCCTCGTCCTCCGGCCCATCCTCACCGAGGCGCCGCTCCACACACACACACACACACACACGCACACACACACGCACACACACACGCACCCCCCCCCACACACCTGGTTGCTCGCCCCATCGATGTACCGCGGCTGCTTCCCCCCCTCGTCCTCCGGCCCATCCTCCCGAAGGCGTCGCTCCACACACACACACACACGCACACACACGCACCCCCCCACACACACCTGGTTGCTCGCCCCATCGATGTACCGCGGCTGCTTCCCCCCCTCGTCCTCTGGCCCATCCTCCCCAAGGCGTCGCTCCACACACACACACACACACACACACACACACGCACACACACATCATCCCCACACATGACCTGGTTTTGCTCGCATCGAGTACCGCGGTGTTTCCCCCCTGTCCTCCGGCCCATCCTCACCGAGCGCGCTCCCACACACACACACACCTGCACACACACACACGCACACACACACGCACCCCCCCCCACACACACCTGGTTGCTCGCCCCATCAATGTACTGCGGCTGCTTCCCCCCCTCGTCCTCCGGCCCATCCTCCCCAAGGCGTCGCTCCACACACACACACACACACACACACACACACACACACACACGCAACCCCCCCACACACACCTGGTTGCTCGCCCCATCAATGTACTGCGGCTGTTTCCCCCCCTCGTCCTCCGGCCCATCCTCCCCAAGGCGTCGCTCCACACACACACACACACACACACACACAAACACACACACACGCATCCCCCCCCACACACCTGGTTGCTTGCCCCATCGATGTACCGCGGCTGCTTCCCTCCCCTCGTCCTCCGGCCCATCCTCACCAAGGCGTCGCTCCACACACACACACACACACACGCACACACACGCACACACGCACCCCCCCCACACACACCTGGTTGCTCGCCCCATCGATGTACCGCGGCTGCTTCCCCCCCTCGTCCTCCGGCCCATCCTCCCCTAGGTGTCGCTCCACACACACACACACACACACGCACACACACGCACCCCCCCACACACACCTGGTTGCTCGCCCCATCGATGTACCGCGGCTGCTTCCCCCCCTCGTCCTCTGGCCCATCCTCCCCAAGGCGTCGCTCCTCACACACACACACACACACACACGCACACACACACGCACCCCCCCCCCACACCTGGTTGCTCGCCCCATCGATGTACCGCGGCTGCTTCCCCCCCTCGTCCTTCGGCCCATCCTCCCCAAGGCGTCGCTCCACACACACACACACACACACACACAAACACACACACACGCATCCCCCCCCACACACCTGGTTGCTTGCCCCATCGATGTACCGCGGCTGCTTCCCTCCCCTCGTCCTCCGGCCCATCCTCACCGAGGCGCCGCTCCACACACACACACACACACACACACACACGTACCCCCCCTCACACACCTGGTTGCTCGCCCCATCGATGAACCGCGGCTGCTTCCCCCCCTCGTCCTCCGGCCCATCCTCCCCAAGGCGTCGCTCCTCACACACACACACACACACACGCACACACACACGCACCCCCCCCCACACACACCTGGTTGCTCGCCCCATCAATGTACTGCGGCTGCTTCCCCCCCTCGTCCTCCGGCCCATCCTCCCCAAGGCGTCGCTCCACACACACACACACACACACACGCACACACACGCACACACACACGCACCCCACACACACACCCCTGGTTGCTCGCCCCATCGATGTACTGCGGCTGCTTCCCCCCCTCGTCCTCTGGCCTATCCTCCCCAAGGTGTCGCTCCACACACACACACACACACACACACACACACACGCACCCCCCCCCCACACACCTGGTTGCTCGCTCCATCGATGTACCGCGGCTGCTTCCCCCCCTAGTCCTCCGGCCCATCCTCAAGGCGTCGCTCCACACACACACACACACACACACACACCTGGTTGCTCGCCCCATCGGTGAACCGCGGCTGCTTCCCCCCCTCGTCCTCCGGCCCATCCTCTCCAAGGCGTCGCTCCACACACACACACACACACACACACACACACACACACGCGCACACACGCACCCCCCCACACACACACCTGGTTGCTCGCCCCATCGATGTACCGCGGCTGCTTCCCCCCCTCGTCCTCTGGCCCATCCTCCCCAAGGCGTCGCTCCACACACCCCCACACCCACACCCACACGCACCCCCCCCCACCACACACCTGGTTGCTCGCCCCCTCGATGTACCGCGGCTGCTTCCCCCCCTAGTCCTCCGGCCCATCCTCAAGGCGTCGCTCCACACACACACACACACACACACACCTGGTTGCTCGCCCCATCGATGTACCGCGGCTGCTTCCCCCCCTCGTCCTCCGGTCCATCCTCTCCAAGGCGTCGCTCCACACACACACACACACACACGCACACACACACGCACCCCCCCACACACACACCTGGTTGCTCGCCCCATCAATGTACCGCGGCTGCTCCTCCTCCTCGTCCTCGGGCCCATCCTCACCGAGGCGCCGCTCCGCAACGGAGTCGTTGCCGTCGAGCGCACCGGCGAGGGGGTCGGACTCGGGCCACACCTCGGAGCTGACTTGCTCCTGCGGCGCCCCGCCCGCAGCGAGCATCGTGCGCACGCCGCGCGTCATGGTGGTGACCAACAGAGCGCCGAGGCTGCTGCGCTGTGCCGCGAGCGCACACTCCAGCTCCAGCTGCGTGTTCATGTGGGGTGTGTTGCTGGTTGGTTGGTTGGGTGGTTGGGTATTTGGTTGGTGGTTGGTGCGCATGCCACGCGTCATGGTGGTGACCAAGGTGGTGACCAAGGTGGTGACCAAGGTGGTGACCAAGATGCGCACACTCCAGCTCCAGCTGTGGTAGGGGTTGACACGGGCGGGGGGGGGGGGATCACAGGAAATCCCCGATCGGTATTAAGTAGTAAATACTGTAAGGGATTATCTTGGTGCCTATGGGGAGGAGCTAGCTAGAAGCAGGTGTTGTCGCTTTCTCATGTCGCCATCGTCTCCATCGCCGCTAGTGCAGTGATGTTGTAGCACATCGTTGCTACGCAGCGCCCCTTGCTGCACGTGCAGCGGGGCAGTGTGCGCGACACGGCGCATGTGACGGGCAAGGTCGCATCATCGCAGACAGTCACCAGCGCGATTCACAACCACGCATGCATGCTGCGCGCACATGCATGCATCACGGGGTGCAGTGAGCGGAATGGGCATGCAGCACGACATGCAGCACGCGTGCAGTGGTGACAGCGGCATGCGGCACACGCGCACGCGCGCATGCGGCCCGACAAACATGCAGCATGCAGTGATGTGCAGCACATGCAGCGCCCACATGCAGTGCTGCTAGGCAGCGTGAGCTAGGCAGCTAGTCAGGTAGGCAGCATGCGTGTGTGAACGCACGCGTGCGTGCGGCTTACAGCCAGCAGGCAGCGTGCTGCACTGCAGCTTGGCACCACGAGCTAAGCAGCTAGGCAGCGTGCGCATGTTTGCACGTGCGCGCGTGCAGCTCACAGCTGGCAGGCAGCGGTGCTGCAGCTTGGCAGCGTGTTGCAGCTAGGAAGTGTGCATGTGTGCGGCCAACAGTCATATCAGGCTGTTAGCAGGCAGTGTGCTGCCTGGCAGGTTTTGGATTTTTGTGCGTGCGTGCGTGCGTGCGTGTGTGTGTGTGTGTATGCCATGCAGCTAGCATGCTGCAGCTAGGCAGCGTGTTGCCGTTAGCCTGGTATAAAGCTTGATTGCTTGAGCCTGATTGCTGTACCTGTTAGTACTCGGCGTGTGCTGCACGTACGCAGGTGGGGGGCGGCACCTAGGCAGCTAGGCGGTGTGCGTGCATTCCTGCGTGCGCCTATACCACACAGGCAGCAGGCAGCAGCCAATAAAACCGATCGGGACGCGACGCAGGAGCCCTTACATTTGTCTGGGTAGGAGGAGGGGCTGCAGAGGGGGGGAGGGGGGAATTGTCTCACTTTGAACTTTGCCCCCACACATCTCGCTCGATATTGGGTTGCTGATAATGATCGAGACGTCCTCGGACAGCTGGTGGTGAGACCTTTTAAGGTGTAACATTTTTTTTGTTAAGCTTCTAATTCAGTAGCTAGGCGAAACTAGTGGCACTCGTTCTGATTGGAAGACTTTTTCGGACACGGCGTTTGAGCGTGCTCAGAATAGGGTCAGGTGGAGAGCCGTGGTGTACGGTCCGGCTGCCCCTCAGGCGCCGGCTCCTCCACCTCGGCGGTCAAGTAGATTGGCCAGCGCCACTTGACCCCTTATCCCCTGGAAGCAGTTAGGACCTATTTTGAAGGCGTCGCACAATAGCTCTCCTTTTTGCTCTGGGACTACACGTTGGCAGGCAGCCGGCTGGTGGCTACCGCCCCTCACAAGTAATTGTTAGGGCCAGAACTGGACTTGGGTCTAGGCGGTGGTACTAGGACTAGAGGTAGTCTTTGCTGGAAAGCCAATGTAACTGTAATTTTGGTTTGACCCGAAACAGCCAGGAAGCCCTGCATTTTGGATTTGAATACATAGAGCCAAGACTCCTAGGTGCTGTTGGGGTGCAAGGCACTTGTGTAAATCGGCTTCCGTTCAAGAGGCGGTCTTTGCAGCGACCTTCCCTCTCCCTCTCTCCGAGGCGAGGCCAGCCCACGAACACACGCACGCACGCACACACACACGCACACACACACACACACACACACACACACACCTTGACCAGGCCCCTCAGCGAATGGCACCGCAGCTGCCACGCGGCCGCAAACGCAGACACGTCAGCCGCGCGCGCATCCCCAGCAGATGCCTGTGACTGCGTGTGTGTGTGTGTGTGTGTGTGTGTGCATTGTGTGTGTGTGTGTGTGTGGTGGACGAGTGGTGAGGTGGGAGGTAGGGGAGCGTCAGCCGCGCGCGCGTCCCCAGCTGATGCCTGCGACTGTGTGCGCATGTGTGTGTGTGTGTGTGTGAAGTGTGTGTGCAGTGTGTGTGTGTGTGTGTGTGGTGGATGGGTGCTGAGGTGGTGGTGGTCGGGGGGGGGGGAGGCTGCCTGCGACTGTGAGCACTCGACTGAGCCTGTGGCTGCGTGTGTGTGGTGGCGAGGTGTGTGTGTGCGTGATCTAAATTTGGGGATTTTTGAGGTGGGAGGGGGGGCGTCAGCCGTGCGCGCATCCCCAGCAGATGCCTGCGACTGCGTGTGTGTGTGTGCGGGTGGTGGTGGTGGTGGTGGTGGTGGGGGCTGCCTGTGACTATGAGCACTCGACTGTGCCTGCGTGCGTGTGTGTGGTGGCGAGGTGTGTGTACGTGGGATTTCAAAAACACAGGGAGAGGAGACACCCCACCTGCATGAGCGCCCCCCCGCTCGAGCTCTCGCGCCTTCCGTTGGCCGCTCCAGTGGCTCCGCTGGCGCCGCCGGGGTAGAGCGCCTCTGGGACCGAGTCGAGCACGGTTGAGAGGCCCTGCTCAAAGTCAACGACGTCGCGGCAGATGCCCTTGATAACATTCAGAAGAGTCTGCAAAAAGGGGAGGTTAACCGGGGTTAAGTAGAGGTTTGAGTCAAGGCGGTAGTGGGGGGTAGAGGAGGGGTGGAGCGCCTGTGGGGCCGAGTCGCGCACGGCTGAGAGGCCCTGCTCAAAGTCAACGACGTCGCGGCAGATGCCCTTGAGGACGTTGAGCAGCGTCTGTGTATTCGGTGGTAAACCACATGGTAGGTAGAGGGTCACGTTGCTGGACTGCATGGAGGAGGAGATTGACGTTTGCTGCCGCTACGGTGGGGATCTAGGCGGCGCGATCCCGCGGGCCTGTAAACCCCGGCCGTGCCCCCACGGGGAGGAGTCAGATCTGGGGGCCGAGTACTCTGTCTAGGTGCTGCCCCGACCCACTCGCCCCCCCCCCCCCCCCAGTAGCCAGCCACCCGTCTGTGGTGCTCGGGTGCTGCACGCCGAGCAAGGCCGAATACGCTGCCTGTAGGTGCTGAAGGTGCAGCGGAGGCTCCGCCTGCGCGAGTGGATCTTACAAGGGTGGAACTTTGTTTGAGCGTCACACTCGACTGTAAGGTCCATCATCATCAGCACCGCACCTTCAGGCTCGACCGCGGCCCCTTGCCGTCTGCATTTCGAGCGTCTCCTGCAGGTACAGACACGCTCTGCAAGGGGCGGGTGGGTGGGTGGGGGACCTTGGTTCATATTGGTGTGCTCACGTGACGTGAACGAGCGACAGGATGAAACAGCATGGGATGCAACAGGATGCAAAAAGCAACAGGATGCCACAGCACGCGGCAAGGACGAGTGGCGTGGCGCAACAGGATGCAACAGGCAGGATGCAGCAGGCAGGATGCGAAAGGCAGGCTGTAACACGATGCAACATCATGCAACAGGACACAAAAGGATGCAACAGGATGCAACAGGATGCGACAGGTACCGACACGCTCTGCAAGGGGTGGGGTGGGGGAGGAGGTGGGGGGGCTCTTGGCTCATATTTGTGGGCTCGGTCAGTCTCCTCATCTTCGCCCTCGCACGGATACGAACGAGCGGCATGATGCAACAGGATGCAACAGCAACAGGGCGCAACAGCACGCGGCAAGGACAAGTGGCGTGATGCAACAGGCGTGATGCAACAGGATGCAACAGCAACAGGATGCCGACCTCGGACCGCCACCAACACGCACACACATGCACACACACCTGGAGGATGCGCCACCGTCGCTGGTCCTGCCCCTCTGCCGCCTTTGGTGCAAACGGCGTGGGGTCCAGGTTATCCGAGCTCTCGCACACCATGGACAGGGCCTGCGTGCGTGTGTGCATGCGCGCACGCGCGCGCGCGTGTGTGTGTGTGTGTGTGTGTGTATGTGTGCTGCCCCTCTACCTCCTTTGGCGCAAAGGGCGTGGGGTCCAGGTTGTCCGAGTTCTCGCACACCATCGACAGGGCCTGCGTGCGTGCGAATGTGTGTGCGTGTGTTGTGGGGGAGGGTGGGGGGGGGAGGCAGCAGCAGCCCCGCCACAATCGTAACCACACGCAGCAACACAAACGGACAGTTTTAGGATGAAAGCCAATGATACAAGAAACAGGAAAGAACAATCCCCAAGCCCATGGATATCCTCTGGTAAAAACGCTGATGGCCGGTCACCCGCAGCAAATGACCTTGAGATCCATTAGGTGTTTTCCGTCTCCTGAAAATATTGCCGGGGTGTGTGCTTGGTAATCACAGGCATGAGCTGTAATATAGGTTGCCCGTGCGGTGGGAACTGTAACGAATGTCTCTCTCTCTCTTTCTCTGTGTATGTGTGCCACCGGGAGTGTCACACGGCCGCTGCGGCTCCGGGGGGTTGTCACGACCATTCCATCAAGATAAGCCCTAAACCCTATCCCCTAAACCCCAAACCCTAAACCATTAAACCCTAACCCCCAAACCCTGTAACTGTAAACCCTAAACCCTAAAACCCCAAACCTGAAGAGATGCATGTGGAGTGTGCACACGAATCGGTGGTCACCTCCCCACAGGACACACACACGCACCTACGCACACACACACGCACACACGCCCACCCACCATGTTAACTGCTTGTATGAACGGCTGCGTGTAGAGCGCGCACACAACGCGGGGGTCTATTTCCTCGGGCAGGCTCGCCAGTACCGGCAGCTGGATGGCGGCGTGGTAGAGGATCTGCATACGCAGGTGTGTGTGTGTGTGTGTGTGTGTCCGAGGGGGGGGTCGACCCCTTCAGGGCAGGGCAGGGCAACGTTTCAACCACGTTAGCTAAGCTTTAATTTTCAACGTAATGAAACGTAGTGTAATGAAGTAGAAAATTTGGGTTTGTGTATGAAGCTGTAGCTCTAGAAGTGTGTAGTCCAGAGCTCTCTTAACAAGCCGTCTCCCCTTTGTCCTCATCCTGGATTCGTACAAAGAGAAACTCTCGTTTCAGTTATACAGCTTCAGCTTTTCTGCCTCCAGCAGAACCTCTTATCACCCACCCACCTGCGCCGCAGCTATTCAGCCGCCAGCGCCCCTTGTTGATGTGACAGGCACAACCTCACGGCGCATGCATTCCCACGCCTGTAAATCAACCGCGTGCTCGCATGCCGGCCAGAGAGCCGCCGTGAAAGTGGCCTGTCTAGTTTCCCATAACGAGTTGTTCTCCCTTACTCGTCCGTGCGATCCTGTGCGGACGAGCGATACGATCCAAGCAGTCAATCCAACCAACCAGCACAACAGTGCAGTCAGCCAGCTCCGCTCCTTAACAAGAGCGAAAGCTGGTACACAAACATGAAAAAATGCGACCCCCGCGCACCCGCCAAGCACCCCATCCACACACATGTGCACGCATTCTGCTCGACCATGCCCCCTCCGACCCCCCCTCCACACACCCACACAAACCACACCTTTTGGCCAACCAGTTGCAGGTATGTCACGGGCGTGACAGCCGCCAGGAATCCCCCCAGCTCCTCCTGCAGCAGCAGCAGCAGCAGCAGCAGCAGCAGCAGCAGCAGAGTGGCCATCAGAGTGACCATCAGAGCATAGCATCAGAGCATGCCATCTGAGTGGCCGTCAGAGTGGCCATCAGAGTGGCCCTCAAGAGTGGCCACCAGAGTGACCATTGGGCATGCCATCAGAGCATGCCATGAGAGTGGCCATCAGAGTGGCCATCAGACGGCCATCAGAGCATGCCATCAGAGTGGCCATCAGAGTGGCCATCAGAGTGGCCATCAAAGTGCCCATCAGAGTGCCAACAGAGTTCCATCAGAGTGACGATCAGAGTTCCCATCAGAGTGACCATCAGAGTGACCATCACCATCAGCTCTCACACACATCAGATGATCAGCGCAAGGAATAAGACATCCCCACCCCTTCTCCCCTCCCCTCCCCCACACAAAAGACACACACACACACAAACACACACACACGCACACACACACCTGCAGCTTCCGGTACGG
The DNA here is from genome assembly GCA_016618255.1 of Chlamydomonas sp. UWO 241. NCBI lineage: Eukaryota > Viridiplantae > Chlorophyta > Chlorophyceae > Chlamydomonadales > Chlamydomonadaceae > Chlamydomonas > Chlamydomonas priscui. The sequence continues at coordinate 12,977 of VFSX01000472.1, read as the reverse complement.
ATTGCTGGCTGTTCCCACCCCGCCCTCCAGTGCGGCGCGGCGCAGCGCGCCGGCCTCTTCCGGGGGCAGGTGTGCTCTGATGGTCTTGTCCAGGAGCCCCTATGATATGAGAGTGAGAGTGAGAGTGAGAGTGAGAATGTGAGAGAGTGTGAGAGTGAGAGTGAGAGTGGTGAAGGGCAAGGGCATGATGCGGCTGTATCATGCAGCCTCTTCCGGGGGCAGGTGTGCTCTGATGGTCTTGTCCAGGAGCCCCTGTGATATGAGAGTGAGAGCGAGATAGTGAGAGAGTGAGAGAGTGAGAGAGTGTGTGTGTGTGTGCCCTCCTCCGGGGGCAGGTGTGCTCTGATGGTCTTGTCCAGGAGCCCCTGTGATAATAAAGTGGGAGTGGGAGTGGGAGTGGGAGTGGGAGTGAGAGTGAGAGTGAGAATGTGAGAGAGTGTAAGAGTGAGAGTGAGAGTGGTGAAGGTTAGTAAGGACATGATGCGGCTGAATCATGCGGCCTCTTCCGGGGGCAGGTGTGCTCTGATGGTCTTGTCCAGGAGCCTTTGAGGTGTGTGTGCACGTGTGTGTCTGGAACGATCTGTGTGTGTGTGGCCTGCTCCAGGTCTACCCCCGTCCACCCCCAACACACACACACACACACACACACACTCACACGCACGCATACACTCACACACACACCTGGTGCGCCTGCTCTAAGTCCACCCGCTGCTCCTCAAACGTGACCGGCGTCAGCTCCTCCACGCCCCCTCCCTCGGGAGCAAGCCCGTGCCACAGCGCCTTCTGCAGCATGCCCCATGCGGCGTCGCTGCTGGGCGCGAGGCCGAAGACCGCCGCCGCGAGCTTCAGGCGCTTGGGGACCTCGTCGGGGGGGATGACTACCTGCAGGTGTGTGTGTGTGTGCGTGTGTGTGCACGCGCAGCTGTGGGGCGTGCTCGCAAGCAGGGGCGTCATGCGTGCGCAGCCCGAGTGGTGAAAGGTGAAAGGTGTGTGTGTGTGTGTGTGTGTGTGTGTGTGGTGAATGTGATGGGTGCAATGGTTTGGGGCTTGGCACGCATGACGCAGCAGCTGCTCGTGCACACACACACACACACACACACACACGCACATACACACACACACACACGCACACATGCATGCACACACATACCTTTCACCAGTCTGGCTTCTCTCGCATGACGCCCCTGTTTTCGAGCGGCCCCCGCAGAAGCTGCACGTGCACACACACACACACACACACACACACACACGCACACACACGCACACACACACACACACGCACACACATGCACACCCACCCACCCACCCACCCACCAAACACACACACACACCTTCCACCAGTCTGGCTTCTCACACATGACGCCCCTGATTGCGAGCGCCCCCCGCAGAAGCTGCGCGTGCACACACATACACACACAAACACACACACACGCACACACACACACACACACGTGCACACACACACGCACACGCACACCTTCCACCAGTCTGGCTTCTCACGCATGACGCCACTGTTCGCGAGCGCCCCCCGCAGGAGCTGCGCGTGCACACACATACACACGCACACACACACACACACACACACATACACACACACACACACACCTTCCACCAGTCTGGCTTCTCCCGCATAACGCCCCTATTTGCGAGCGCCCCCCGCAGAAGCTTCCCGTGCACACACACACACACACACACACACACACACACGCACACACCTTCCACCAGTCTGGCTTCTCCTGCATGGCGCTCCTGTTTGCGAGCGCCCCCCGCAGAAGCTGCGCGTGCACACACACACACACACACACACACACACACATGCACACACACACGCACAAACACACACCCTCACACACACACCTTCCACCAGTCTGTCTTCTCTCGCATGACGCCCCTGTTCGCGAGCGCCCCCCACAGAAGCTACGCGTGCACACACACACACCCTCACACACACACACCTTCCACCAGTCTGGCTTCTCCCGCATAACGCCCCTGTTTGCGAGCGCCCCCCGCAGGAGCTGCGCGTGTACCGCCGTCGGGCTGCCATCGCGGTTGAGCTCCAACAGGCGACGCGCGGCCCAGCGCTGCAGCTGCGCACGAGCGTCGAGGAGCGCCTGAGGGGCCTGAGAGGAAGTGGGGGGAGTGCGAGTGTGTGCGTGTGTGTGCGAGTGTGTGCGTCCGGTGCGAGTGTGTGCGTCCTGTGCGAGTGTGTGCGTGTGTGTGCGTGTGTGTGCGTCCGGGATTTCCTAGCCGATCGGATTCCGATGAGGAGACTGCCCAAAGGGGGCGGTTTGTCGATGGGGAGCGAGGGCGGAGTTCGGGTAAGCCGGAGACACAGCAGGGGTCTGGGGGTGCAGCAAGGGGAGGTGACCCAGTACACAGGGGGCTCTCTCCTCTTACCCAAAATTTGAGGGGGTTTGCCATCGCATCCAGCTCTGAAATTTGGACAGTAGATCGGCCTCGTGTCGCGGATCAAGGCTGCAATGCGGAAAAATCTGGACACGACGGCAAACCCCTCGTAACCGACAGGAGTAGGTTACTTAATCGACGACGCACGAAACTCGGCCGATGGCCCCGAGACCGAGCGCGGTGGATAGCTGACTCCATTCCGCGTCTATGGGTGTCTGTAGTACCTCGGGGGGGCAAGGGAGGAGGGAGTTGTGGCCTGCGCCTCCCCCGCTGCCCCATTGACAAAGACAGAGTTGCCTGGGTTATTAGACACGCGATGGGGTGGTGTGGGGGGGAAGGGGATGCACTGTGGGCGGGGACCCAAATCGGGGGTGCATGGTTCAGTGCATTTTGTGCGACTTTTCTCGAGTGGCCTCCCCTTGGGGGCGCAGCCCCCAGAAAAGCACAACAGCCTGGAGAGCGCACAGGGAGCTCTGCTGGAAACCAGGAGAGCTTGTGAGGCCCTCTCCTCCAGGAAAACCGACAGCCCGGCAGCCCCCCAGGGAAACCCCTGGAGTGGGGGCAGTGCGAGTGTGTGTGCGTGTGTGTGCATGTCTGTGAGTGTGTGTGTGTGTGTGTGTGCGAGTGTGTGTGTGTGTGTGTGCGAGTGTGCGTGCGTGTGTGTTCCAGTGGTGCAGCAAGGCATGACGCTGCAACGTGCGTCAAGAGACGAGAGGCCTTTCGGCGGCCGCCGTGGCGGGACCCCCGTGTGGGAGAGGGGGAGGGAGGGAGGGAGGGAGGGAGGGAGGGAGGGAGGGAGGGGAGGGAGGGAGGGAGGGAGGGAGGAGGGAGGGAGGGAGGGAGGGGGAGGGAGGGAGGGAGGGAGGGAGGGAGCCTTCCGTTCGGCCGCCCTCGCCTCATCCGCCACGCGCACACCTGCTGGTCGTCTTGGAAGCTCGCAGGCGATGGCTCTGCCGCCTCGCCGCTCGCGTGGGATACGCCCGCCCAGCGCAGGCACGGCATGTCGAGCTGCGAGCGTGTGTGCGTGTGTGTGTGTGTGTGCGGTGCATGTGTTTGCGCATTGCATGGGATTGCATGAGATACGCGCACCTGCATGTAGTGGTCCAGCGCGGCTTCGTGATTTCCTGCTGATATGAGCGCGTTCAGCTGCTCTAGCTGCGGGTCCGGCATGCTGTTCAGCCTAGCCTGAGAGCCTCCGTCGCGCTGAGCGCAACACAGGGCGACCATGCGTGCGGCCGACGCACGCGCCACCGCCACGCCCCCAGTCTGCATCTCGCTCGACATAAAGGTATCCGGGATGTTGTAAGCTTTGAGCAGGGCCTGCGGCAAGGGGTGGAGGGGGTCGGTACGCAACAGGACACAGGCCTTGTGAGTTTTTGGTGTTGCTTTCCTCCTAGCTGGGCCAACCTCTACCTCCATCTGTGCGTCCAACGCCACCAGCTGTTCCCCTATCGCAGACATCGTGTCCTCCTTTAGCTCCAGCTCGCCCAGGCGCCGGCTGCCCTCGGTGAGCAGGGCGTCCCAGTACGAGGAACTACTGTAAGGCATGTCTCCTGCTGCGACCCTCCAGGAACAGACACTGCTAACCCCACGCGGGGGGAGTAACGAGCTTATCCATGAAGCTCTCTAGGGGGTACTGCATGCAGGCATGCAGTAGCCATGCAGCCCCATGCACGTCCACACTGACGCATGCAGAAGCTTCCGCAGCGTGAGAGTGACACCTGATGTGCCCCCACCGTGTGCCCCTGCGAGTGCGAGTTGCGATCGCAGCAGCAAACACCAACGCGGCACAGCAGCTGATCACATCAGAGCACAGTCCGTGTGCACAACAGGGAACCCTGCGCCTTCCGTGCGAGTAGCCGCGATCACCTCGACTGATTGATTGGCTTCAGCCACCAGGTCAATGGCGGATGCGTCTCGCGCGGCGAACAGGTGAACAGGACAGTGGTGCACCAGTGGTGTCCTTTTCTCACGTCCCCACTGCCGCTATCCTCACTCGTTGCGTCTGAAAACCTGTGTCGTGATGCATAGCGCCGAGGAAGTGCTGAGGCTGTTCCAGGAGGCGCGAGAGACGCGAGAGACAGCACAGCAGGTACGCAAGGCCGCAATTTGGCGGCGGCAGACGGGCGTAGGGTGCGGTTTGACCCGATGGCTGACACCAGTGCTGCATGTGTTGAGATATCAGGGTGGAGGGGTGGGGGGATGGGGGTGCACAGTGGCGGGGCCGTGACGCGGCGTGCCATGCGTGCCATGCATGTGTGCGCCCCCCACCGCCACCGCCCCATGCCCGTTGAGCCACGCCTTCCCCATCACACGCAGATGGACGACGCGAGCATGGTGGACGCGGCGGCGGCGGCGCAGCAGCAGCAGCTGCAGCAGCAGCAGGAGCAGCAGGAGCAGCAGCAGCAGCAGCCTGCCGCGCCTGCGCCCGCCCCCGCGCTCGCGCCCGCGCACGCGCACGCTGACCACCCCTCGGGCGCAGCGGCACCACCCTCGGGCGCAGCGGCACCACCGCTGCTGCCATCTGGCGACGCCCTCGTCCCGTCGGCGCCGCTGGCGCCTAGCGAGCAGCACCATCACCAGCTCGCCACTCCCGCGGCGGCCACGGCAGCCGTACTTGGGGGCGGCAGCGGCAGCGGCGAGCGCAGCAGCGGCGGAGGGCACGAGGAAATCGACCTCACAGCGGCCGGCGACGACTCGCCGGTCGAAGGCGGCGTGTCCGGTGCCGCTGGCAACGTCGGTGGCACGCGCGGCGGAACCGGCGGCGGCGGCGAGGGCAACGACGTCGTCGACCTGTCGTCCGACGCAGCCGGCGGCGGCAGCGGCCCGTCGGCGCGCAAGCGCCCCGCTGGCGGCGTGCCCGACGTTGAGCTGGTGCAGGTGAAGCATGGCGCCCGCCACAAACACGCACACACGTACACGCACACACGCACGTACACACGTACACGTACACACACACGCACACACAGACACACGTGCGTAAACACTTGCATGTACACACACGTACACGTGCACATACACACACACACGTGCGTAAACACATGCATGTACACACACGTACTCGTGCACGTACACACACACACACACTCACACACACACACGTACACATACACATACGCACACACACACACGTAGCACACCCACACGCACTCACACACTGAAACACGCATACATACACACCCCCACACGCATGCACACACACTCTCAAATGCACGCACTTCCCTCCTGACTGCCCTCCCCCCCCCACCACCACCACACACACATACACCGTGAAGACATACACACACACTCCCGCATGCATGCACACACTCTCACATGCACGCACTTACCTCCTGACTTACCTCTCCTACCACCACCACCACCACACCGTGAAGACGAAGCGTGGCATGCTCACGGGGGTACAGCAGCAGCATAGGCAGCAGCAGCAGCATGGACAGCAGCATGGGCAGCAGCAGCAACAGCATTGGCAGCAGCAGGGGCAGCAGCAGCATGGGCAGCACCATCACTGGGCGCCACAGGAGCAGCACCACCACCAGCAGGGGCAGCAGCAGCAGCAGCAGCAGGGACAGCAGCAGCAGCAGCAGCAGCAGCAGCAGCAGCCAGGGCAGCAGCAGCAGGTGCAGCAGTACACACTGTACCAGCTCATCCAGCACGCGCAGCGCTGCAACCAGCGCGCGGCTGAGATCGTGGAGGGGCTGCAGACCGGCGTGTTCCAGGTGAACAGTGATTTCCTTTTCGGCTGTACACAGCCATTTGGCTGTGCTCCAGGTGTAATTTTGCCTTGAACACAGCTCAACCCATTGAGTGGATTGTAAGTCTGACAAGCCCGCCAGATAGAGGTCGCCAAGAGCCTTCAAATTACCTGAATATTAGGGCAAACGGTCAACGGAGGGTCAACGGTCAACGAGTTCAATGCAGAATGCGGCTGTGGAATAATTAATTGAACATCCTGAAAAGGAAATCACTGCAGGTGGTGCATTTTCGTCGTGATGGCGTTCTATTTTGGAGGCGTGTATGTGTGTGTGTGCGTGCGTGTGTGTGTGTGTGTGTGGGGTCGATTTTACAGTCCGTCGGATGCCTTTGACGGCGCATTAGATCCTAGGAAAGGGGCGGGCAGCTGTCAGCTGTGTGTGTGTGTGTGTGTGTGCGTGGCGCTCGTTCTGATTGGAAGACTTTTTTCAGACACGACGTTTGTGCGTGCTCAGGATAGGGTCGGATGGAGAGCCGTTGTGTACGGTCCGGCTGCCCCTTGGGCGCCGGCCCCTCCACCTCGGCGGTCAAGAAGATTGGCAAGCGCCACTTGACACTTGACCCGCTATCCCCTGGGAGCAGTTAGGACCTATTTTGGAGGCGTTGCATAATGGCTCTCATATTTGCTCTGGGACTACACGTTGGCGGGCAGCAGGCTGGTGGCTACCACCCCTCACAAGTAATTGTTAGGGCCAGGACTGGACTCGGGTCTAGGCGGTGGTACTAGGACTAGTAGGAGGTAGTCTTCGCTGGGCAGCCGATGTTACTGTTCCCAAGGAACGAAGTGACTTACTTACTGACTTATAGACTTAATGACTTACTGACTTACTGAAGTGACTTGCTCACTGATGGCGTTCTTGTGACGTCGAAACATGCCCGCCGGGCCGCTTTGGCGCGATGGGGGTCGATCTTGCCCCCGCAGCAGTGACCCTTGCTATGGCAGTATACCGCTCGGAGCGGAATCTGAGCGGAATTTTTTATTAATTGCTTTGTAGGTTATTCCGCTTTTCCGCTCGGGGGAAAAAATAATTGTGCTGGGAAAAAGCAAGGGAAATTAATTGTGCCGAGAAATAATCGAGAAAAAGCGTAATAATAATGAATTGCTGAATCCTTCCCAAGGATCACTGCCCCGCAGCATAGGAGGGAACATGCCGACTGGCCCGTGCCGGAGGCGTTTTTTTTTGCGAGAAAGTGTGAAATCGGAGCGAAATTCCCGCGATTTGCCCCCGCAGTTCCCCCCAAAATTTCCCGGCATGACCTCGCAGCGGGGTATGCGGGGTCTGCAGGGGTGCTTATGACACCTCTGCTCTGCACCACTGGTGTCTGCGTGAATGCAGCGTGTATGTGAGCTCGATTGGGGAGCCTCTGCGGGCACACACACACACACACAAACATACACACACTCTGGGTCTAATGCGCCACCAAATGCGTCCGACGGACTGTAAAATCGACCACACACATGCACCCACACACACACACTGGTTCCAGGGTAAAACGTTTTCGTCAGCGGACCGGGTCAAGCTCATGGCGGCGCACACGACGGTCCTAGAGAAGGTGTGTTGTGTGTTGTGGGGTGTGGGGTGTGGTATGTGGTGTGTGTGTGTGTGTGTGGTGTGTTGCTTGTTGTGTGACGACGGTGTTGTGTGCTGTGTGTTGTGTGTTGTGTGTTGTATGTTGTGTGTTGTGTGTTGTATGTTGTCACACACACACACGCACACACCCAAGCACAGACACACACACACATCCACACATGCCCCCCCCCACACACGCACACGCGCACGCAGGGGCGCATCGCAACTGCCCCGGCGCAAGCGCACGGCG